>JAWRYS010000440.1:0-204348 GCA_034769895.1 Magicicada septendecula | reverse complement strand
ACAGCGTGGCGGTAAAATAAAATGTTATAGAAAGTTTCAAACGATGTCCAGGCTAAAAGACATTATCATGTCAAAATTAAGCGCTATCGGGTCGCAACCCATCTGTGCCAAGTTAATTTCCGATCCGATCTCTGCGAACCCTCACGCTCAATTAGACTTGTCTAATTCATAACCTACGACCGGTAGCAGGCCACATCTAGAAGTCCAGAGTAATTTGGTCCGCGCAGCGAGAGCTCTACAAGAAACTTTGTACGCTGTACAACAGCGGTCGACGGACTTGCCCATTGCTTACCACAACCTCATGGTCATCACAATCGATTATAAAAAACAACACTTAGAAATCAACAAACTCTTATACAATAACTTCAGTTAAATGTGTCCAACACACAACAATAAATATCACCTTAATACAATTTCGCACTAATTAACATGATAATCACTTTCCATTAAACAGCAACAATCACGTCGATCCGCAGTTGTAAGATCGCCAGGTATGACCGAACTGGGTGCTTCAAAATCCAGTATTTATACTTTGGCGGCCTTGTATTGTAGTGACACAGCGGGCCTGGAAAGCGTGTGGAAGTGGCATCTCGAATTATCTAGACCGTTACGTAATTCAGCCGCGTCTGTAACAGCTTCATGAACTGCCGCGAGACGGGAGTCACGCAATTGTCTTTCATCTTAAAGTAGCAATAATATACGTAAAACGTGTGCAGTTTTTTTAAATATGTCAAACTGTAACTTAATTGTTTTCGAATTTCTGCATTGTGCCGTAATTATTTTATACTATTTTATTCTCTTTCTTGTTAAAAGGAACAGTTGTAGTAGAATTTTAAGAAAATTTACGGCAATTTAACAACAATAAAGCCTTCACAAAGTAATTTAAAACACTCCAAAACCATTATTATGGTTACATTATTCAGACCTACTTATCTAGTTTATTCGTGGATCTAGTGGCCTCTGCCGCATCTCCGCATTTCAACCGCCATTGTTCTTCTTCTTATTATATACTTACCTGTCTTATTGACATTATTCCATCAAATCCCCATCCATCACTCCATTCCATTCCTACTTAAATTCCATCACTACTTAGGATCTCCCCGCTTGCTTTATCTACAGTTTTCAAGGCATTTTCCTTCTCCCATTCTAAATTCATACCGTATTATGTGTATTATATTATATTGTATTGTCTCTGTTTTGTCTGGTATTGTATTTCTTCGGTATTTGTTTTTTATTTCCTCATTTGGTACATGCTCACTTGCTTCGCGACCTCCTGTCTTTTCAATCTTCTTCCCTGTCTTTTAATGAAAGTTGCCAGCATTCTACTTATATGTCACTGGTGATTCTACGGCATGTTTGTAGACTGTTACATTTGCATCTCTTTTCGTTTGCTAAATCAAAGAGTTGAGGATTGGAAGGCAATTTTCACTTTTCTGAATTGTGCTTTGTATAAATTTATGTGACATTCCGTCTTCTCGTGTTAGATTTCCCGCGTACTTACATTCCTCGATTCACTTGAATTAATGTTTGTGAGCGTTCTTTGCAGGTTAATTTGATTTGTGATTATTCCTATGGGCTATAAATACAACCATGCTGTTTTTTTTATGAATCATTTTAAGTAAACGCATATAATTCTTGTCTTCCAAGTCTTCAGTTTCCTTCCCGTGTTTATGAAATCTTTTACACTACGCGACTTGGCGAAAAATTAAAAATCGACTAATTTCGTATAGGTAAGGGCGTAATCTCGACAACAAATATTTATTTTACGAGCGTGAACAGCGTCATCAGTTAAAAATACCGCGTTTTTCGGATGAAATTCTGTTTTTATGTACAACCGGTTTTATGGCCAATTGCGTCATCGTCAGATTCGGTAATAAAGAAACGAAGTTGATCATATTGGATGCATGATTCTGATGATGATAGGCTGCATGTGAGTTTTACGACAAATGTAATCTGTTCATTAAAAATAAAATGCATTAAAACAACGAAAGCTTAAGTACACATAAATATGATTATATAGGGAGCGGTATAGATACCTGACGGTTTATGAAATAAAATAACACAGTAAACACGAAGAATTTATCTTTATTCATACGTTCAGCATAAGCACGAAAGTTTTCCATTTTTCTGGCACAAGAAAAAACGGAATTAAAAAAAGTTAAGTACGGAAAATAACATGATGCAAATGTCGCACATTTTCGTGAACACGCTGCCGGAGACGGTCTACGAAACGTCTTAACGCAGACTGGAGCATGCTTTCGTTATGGCAGGTATCTGTTACTGCCTTTAGTTCTGGTAATGAGCGTCCTTCGTCAATGTAAGCTTTGGATTTCAGGTAACCCACAGGGGAAAATCACATACCGAAAGATCTTGTAATCGGGGCGAGCACATGACGTCTCCATGGAAGGAAATGATACCTCCTGGAGACATACTCCATACCACTTCCATCGAAAGGCTTCATGATGGGAAGTTGCTCCGCCGGTGACCACAATTCGGCTTCCCTTTATGCGCCTTCTTCGAAGTTCTGGAACGAGGAAGCTTTGCAGCATCCAAATGTACCTGTGTGCGTTCACTGTAACTTTTTTTTAAAAACAAACAAACAAACAAAAGGGCCAACCACCTTAAAGTCTTTCATCTACACCACTCTGTTATCCGTTTTAAATGAAGTGGACGCTCGTAAAGCTGTCTTGGATTAGTTACGTATCAATAACGTAAGTTCCAGTATTTCAGACCCACCACCTTCCAACATCGTCTCTGCGAAAACTCCACGTTTTTCCCAGTCACGAGGGGTCAATTCGTGGATGGCCATCATTTAGTAGATACCGAAGCGTAAGTCCAAATGAAGAATTCTTCTGACAGTTCGGTCGGAGATATTTAAAGCTGAGAAAGGAAAAGACGCAGAACGGCGGGAGGTAGTCTCAATAACCTGTCCCAGTCCTTCAATGTATACAAGGATCGTGGCCTTTCTGTTTATTTTTGTTGCTACTGCTGTCCTTCTAAAATTCTCCACCCACAACAATGTCGTGTTCCGAGTAAGCATCCGACCATTGAATACTGACCCAATCGCTGATCCCACGTTGAAATGCTGACGAAATCTTTTCAGAGAGAGCACAACAGATTCGTGTTTTTTAAAAAACGTTTCAATAGTGAAAGCGCGGTGCATGGCGTCCCACGGTTCCATGGTAACTGAAATGGCAGCGAGTGAAGAGTGTCGTTACCGCCACCCCCCATCATCACACGACCTCTCCACTGGACACAATAACAAAACGAAAACCGTCAGATATTTCTGTCACACCCTATAATATGTCATATGGGGGCGTTGTAGAAGTGTTGTACGTATTCTTCCTTTTCTTCTTCTTCAGCCTCAAACCAGAGATTGCTGATTTGCAAAAGTTCTGGTGATCCGGCCGCCTAATTAATCGAACTTTTCTCTGAATAACATTCCTTTATGCTCACGGACCCGATTCTGCATTCTCTTCATCCAAAAACGTTTTTATTTGCCGTCTAATAGCATTGCTTATATCAAGCATTCATTCCCTGCAACACTGTGATCATATTGTGTGTATTCAAGTGCCCAGCCTCCGTTTTTCCCCATTCGAGTCTTGCTACAAATTTTTACCTCCTGCTTGTACAAACATGTCACATTTTTTGTCTATCCTCCAAATTAATTATCTGTTTCTCTTCCAGATTTCTCTTTCCATCTTATATGCCTATGATTATCAAGATTATAAACTTACTTTTTCAGTTTAAAATCTCTTTATTCTATCAAAAACCTTTTGTATCAAAACTTGTAATACAAATTGAATTATTGATGCAATTGATGCAAAAACTAATGATTTAACTGAGTAGTTTCCTTTTGTCTCTTGCACGCTACTAGCAGGTGGTAGCTGATCACCAGCTTGTGGTGACTCATCCGCTTCTAAGAGTTGTTTCTCACCCAAGTGTAAGGACAGTGATGATGCCCCTGATCATCTTACCATTTATCTTGTCCCTTCAGAAGACGTTCGGTCTGTTTAAATAAAAATCTGAACATTGTTTTGTATATACCCGTGGGACCTACAGTTTAATGGGGCTCCGTCGACAATGTAGAGTTGTGTTACTACCTATCGTTGCCTTACGATGAGAACGAGCAGTGGTATAAAAGCCTAATTAATTTTTACTCGCGTCACAAAGCGAAACTATATACGAGGGCTATCAAAAATTCGCCTCCGATTGGCTAACATACACAAACTGAGTGCAATAGCGATACCGAGCATGCGCAGTAGCGACGAGTATCTTTTTGCAGTGTGGCCACGTCCGTGGCACCTTTTGTTTGTTTCCGTTCGAGAAGTAACCGATGAAACACTGGGTCTCTCCCGCCCATTGTAAAGTGCATAGTGGTACGGTACTCGGAGTTTCCGATCGTCTGCTGTGAACGTTCACGACTTTCCCGAATTACTGGACAGCGTTGGACGATGATGAGTCCTTTAGTCGCTGGAAGGTGGGAGCGAAACCGATTTTCCGTTGCCGGTAGGTGTGCGGGATCGTGCCCTGAATGGTGCGGTGTGGACCAACCAATCACCGGGTCGTCGGTGTGACTTCATCTGGGGGTTCGGTTGACTTCTTCCCTGCGGGTCTGTCGTCACGTGCCTCAGTGTTGAGTAGGGCGGACTTCGAGTACCCGAAAGGTTCGCACTTTGAGGGTGTTCACAATGGGACCAGTAGACGATAGTGCGCGTGCCCTGTCGGCGGCAGATTTCATTCCTCCGGATAGCCTCTGGGCAAGGATGACATCGTGTCACCAACATGTCTAACTGGCCACCCAGGGCTATGAAACCAATGAGCATCTCATTAATTCCGTCAATTCTGCCTGGGTGCATTTGAGCATCACATTGATGCCGTCAATTCTGCCTGGGTACATTTGAGCATCACATTAATGCCGTCAATTCTGCCTGGGTACATTTGAGCATCACATTAATGCCGTCAATTCTGCCTGGGTACATTTGAGCATCACATTAATGCCGTCAATTCTGCCTGGGTACATTTGAGCATCACATTAATGGCTTCAATTCTGCCTGGGTACATTTGAGCATCTTATTCATGCCGTCTATTCTGCCTGGGTACATTTGCGGCACCGTTTTTAACAAGGGACTACAAACGTTTGTGCAACGGTGTAACAAGTACCTATACATGGGTGTGTTAATGTGGAATGTGGAATACAGATTTGTTTGTCTCTTTTGCATATTATAAAATATTTTTCTTCATTTTCGTTTTCATTTACCAGACAATAGGAGGTTAATTTTTGGTTAGCCCTCACGAGTCACATCGTGTCTTTCTGATAAACCCTTTATCGGACAGCAGTAAAAACAAACAATTAAGATACCCATTTACTGTACAAAAATAAAAGGAAAGAAACAAAAGATATAAAGATATTTGGCACTCATTGCTGAAGAAAGTAACCCTATTGACCTGTTTACGAGATCAAATACTGCACTGTGACGTAAACGTAATATAATTTTATTTGCAAATTAAATGTTAATGTCATTACTGCGGTTCGTGTCCTACTTAACGAGTCACGGTTCTCAGAAGGACAGATCAAACGGTCGCCACCTCACTTCATTTCAGTTGTCGGAAACAAACACACAATGACGACTGTTGTTGACACGTCTTTGTCTCCTGTGCCAGAATCGTCTGAATCAATCTCGTCTTCCTGGTACAGATAAAATGTTCGATTTTATTGTTCACAGGAGTACACAGGAAAGTCCAACTTACTGTACCTCTCAAGTGAAATTGCTTTCACTTTCATTCTACTTTTTTAGAGGAGCAAATATAATCAGTACAGTAACCGTTCTTCTTAAATAATCATCAGTTTCTCGACACGTTTCATGAAGTCTTCTCTGTGTACTTTAGTCTCTGCGTCCCATACAAATTATTTCTTATTTCACCTGCTAACGGATACCACGTTATAGACCCAAACGCGTCTCACGTGTCCCACGTGTGTCTCAAAATGAGCGTGGCCCGATTTCTGTGCACTGCTTCCGTCGTGAACGCATTTTCCGTATCGAACATATCAAAATTTGGTTTGTCTCTCCTATTTACCGTCTTTTGTCATCTTCGTGTCAAGACGGCATCTTCGTGTGAAATTTTCGAAATCTCATATCCAGAAAGAAAACGTGAATAATCTTAGAAAATTCAGTAAAATTAAAAAAAATTATAAAAGAACTTTTACTGGGTAGTGGGTACTGAATAACCCTCTTCTACTTATGTTCCCTTCTTCTTCAATACATGGCTTTGGTTCCCGCCTGTTAAGTCCTTACAGTAATTCCTGCCTGTGTTTATACATCAAACACTATTTGTTTTCTTCTTTTTTTTTTGTTCAGATCCTTTCTTATACAACTCCTGCCGTATATCGACATTTCTTTTCGAATCATGAAGAGTATACCCTGCTACGTGCGTAAGAATCTCATTTTGGCCGCTTGAATTCGACTGGCCTGGAACTTCGTTAAAGTCCAATTTTCGGACCCATGAGCCATAGAGGAGTGTAAGGAGAGCCATCACTTTGTAGAACTTCAGGTTGTTTCTTTCCTCGTTGATTTTACAGGTCTCCTGAGGATTGGACACTTTGGTTGAAGTTGTGCAGCTTCTTCACTACATGTAAGATACATCACAGGCCAGGTATTCAAAATTACTGACCAGTTCCAGTACAGTACCATCAACAACAGTGGTTCCCAAAGTGGGGTCCGCGGACACTTTTAAGAAAAATAGAATATACCGTAATTTTCTCAGATTCTTTTTATGCTGTAAAATGAACATTTTAGACTCTTAAAACAATTAGTAGAAGATTCCAGAAGATTACTACTTTGTTTTTGTCCAAAGTAATTGTAATTGTAAAAGTAATTTCAAACTAATGGATTTAATAGTGTCTTTAAATCATGTCATATAGCAGATTTGTTTGTCAGTCGACCTGACTAGAGCGCCGCGTCGACGCAGCTGTTTTAGTCCACGTATTAGCACTGTATCTAAGCAAAACGTTTTTCCGTGAAGTTGGCTTTATGCCTAAGTAGTAGCTGGATTTCGACACGTGTGGCTGGAAACATAGACCCGAGGTTGGCAAAGTTAAGAAATAAACTTGATGTCGACAGTGACTTAATATTGAAATTATCAGACATTAAACCTAATACTGCAGAGTTAATTGTTCAAGAGGAGCTTCATTGTTCACATTAAACTATGTTTGATATAAGTAATTAATATTAAATTTTGCAAGTTAAGAGAATTTTTATTTAAATTTATTTTAATTAAAATATAAGACTGTATCACATTTACTGTTTGTTTTATTTCATAACTCAGACAGGGTCCGTTAAATTTTTAATTATTTGGGGAGGGGGGTCCGCGGATTGAAAAGTTTGGGAACCACTGATCTACGATTTCTGCTCGTATGGAGGCAGCTCTATGAAAAGCCATCACCTTGGTCTTCAATGTGAAGATCTGTAATCCGAAATCCTTGCAGATTTGACTCAACGAGCCATGTGCAAGCCGGTTTCCGCGTTCGACAGGATAGCCTGGTTGTCGGCAAATAACAATAATAAAATATTCTGGAAGGTACATCTGTTATTGTATATGGCATCGTTTATATACAAATTAAAAAGAGAATGTGACAATGGGCCCTTGTGACCCTTGTTTTACTCCACAATCGATCAGGCCCACACTAGGAGTTGTGCTCCCTCTTCCTGTCTCAATTCAGATTTTGTTTTCAACATAAAGACTTGTATTTAATGAGGTGTTGCGGGATTACTTTGTTTGCCATTATTGCACACAGCCTGCTCCTCTTCACTCTATCAGATACCTTCCCGAAGTTAATGAAAGCTATATACATGGGCAATTGATATTATCTGTGCTTTTCGATTACCTGGGCTATTGTGAAGATCCAACCTGAAAACGATCTGCCCTTCCTGAAACCATGCTGTGTCTCTGAGAGAATAATTTTTATATAGTGGTGTGCAACAGTGATCATTCTGCTTGTGATTTCAACCACTAACACAAATTTCTTCATTAAACGTCTGTTAAGATGTGCAATCGACGACAGGTAATGAACAACAACAATGAGGTAATAAACGACAACAATAAGGTAAGTAAAGTTTTTAAATATCTTAAGTTAAAAGTTAAATTGAAGAGGGTTTTAAGTAAAATATGGTTTAATAAACAATGTCTGGATAATAATGTCATCCCAAAGTACGCTCAAGTTAAAATTAAAAATAAGAACAGTGTAGCCAAAAAAGTAAAAGAACAAAGCGAGAAGTTGTGGTAAAACTGGAAATAAGGTCACTCTACGGCTTAATCAATAGATATAATAGGGAATTATATGACAGACACATAGAATTGTTAAGAATATACTCGTATGTAGAGTTAGAAGAAATATTATATAATTTTGGTTTGGGGTACGTAGAACAGAAATTGGAAAATAAAAATAAAAAAATGGTAGATAAGTTAAATAAATTAATAAGAAAGAACGAAGTAAAAAAGGAACACCTCTCTAAGAATAACTATGAAAAAAGAGTAATAAACCTTATAGAGGTAAATTTCAATACATAAGAAAAAGAAGTGTTAGCAAAAGGCTTAAAATACGCGCCGCCACCAGAATTAAATAAAAAAAAAAACGATTATTGAATGCGAAAGCATAATACAAAAACTAGGAAATGAAAATGATAAAAAAAGAATAAGGTGGGAAGTAGGGAATGTAGTAGATAAAATATTTAAGAAAAGTTTGTATAATTCAAAAAATGAACAAAAAATCAAATCAACTGTAACTAAACTAAAGAATAAAATAAAGAAGAATGATATTATAGTTACGAAGGCGGACAAAGGAAATACAATGGTACTACTGAGAAAGGACGAATACATAAAGAAAACGGAAGAATTTATAAGGGAAGGACCATATGAGGAAATAAAGTATGATTATACAAGTAAGTACCAGTCAAGGATAAAACAAATGATGAAACACATAACATTTATAGAAGAAAATAAGAAAAAGTATTTATTGGAAAGTAATCCAACAGCACCAACTTTTAAAAGTCAGGTTAAGATACATAAAGAAGGAAAACCAATTAGACCGATTGTTTCTTTTATTAATGCACCTATTTATAAATTATCAAAGGAAGTTAGCTGAGTACTGAAAGAGAAATATGAATTTGGGACAAAATACAACATAGAGAATAATGTAAAATTGATAGAAAAATTAGAAAATATTAGAATTAATGTAAATACAAAATTGATATCACTGGATGTTAAGGACATGTTTACCAATATCACAGTAAATAAAGTTAAGTTAATAAACGATAATACTATGGGAGAATACAGTTATAAAAAGCAGTTGATTAAAGTAATTAAATAATGTGTAAATCAGAACTATTTTAGGTTTAATAACAATCTTTATATACAGAAAAAAAGGTTATATTCATTATCCCCTATTCTTGCTGAAATATACATGAATGATTTTGGAAAGCAATTAATATGTTCCACTAAGTATAAAGACAATATAAAATTATGGTCTAGATACGTTGATGATGTATTAGTAATTTGGGAAGGAAGCATAGAAGAAGTGCATGAGTTTATAAATGAGGTAAATAATAAGGATAAAAACTTACAATTTAAAGAAGAGATAGGAGGTAAGAAAATAAATTACTTAGATTTAAATATAGAAATTAAAGATAATGAGAAACTACAGTTTGGTATATTTTGGAAAGAGTCGTATTCTGATATAATTATACCAAGAGAGTCTTACCACCCTTATAGATATAAAATGGCGGCAATCAATTCATTTTATTACAGAGCTCAGAAGTGTTTAAAAGAGACCGAATCAAAAGATAGGGAGTTAAAAACGATAAAGGGAATTGTAAGGAATAATAATTATAACACCAACATAGTGGATAAAGTTATGAAAAGGGTTAACATACAAAAAGCTAAAATAGAACCAGAACAAAAGAATTATGCAGGGTCATTGACATACATAGGTTCACATACTAGAAAAATTATAAAATGTTTTAATAAATACGGAGTAGATATAGCTATTACAAAATGTGAAACGGTATTTGATAAGATAAGGAATAAGAATATAGAAAAAATTCCAGTATTACAGAAAAGTGGAATTTATAAATTAAAATGTAAAGACTGCAACAAAGTGTACCTAGGTGAGACAGGACGAAAATTCGTATGCAGGTTGTCTGACCACAAACGTGGAGAAGGTAATAGAACAACCAATTCGTTATATGCAAGACATTTCATAGAAGACAACCATAAATTTGTTAATCCTTTGGAAGAATACGAAATTGTAAAAGTAGTAAATAACACAGTTGAAAGGAAGGTTAGAGAGGAGTTAGAAATATTGAAAGAAAGAGAAAAAGGGTTAGACAATTTAATTAATATTAAAATTAAATTTGATAATGAAGAAATATTTTATAACATAATTAAGAAGTAAATGATAGAGGACAGATAGATAAGATTAAGAATTATATTGCATAGTACTAATTGGATGTTTTAAAATAAGGGTGTGTGACTGACCCACGTGTGTAGTGGAAGAGGGTAAGTTTAAAAGGATGCGCGCGCGCGCACACACACACACACAAAACACTGAAACATAAGGAATTTGCTAGAAAAATATGTAACTGCACAGATGGTGGGACAGGGTTTAGGGGGTGGGGAAGGGACATTTATATTATAGCTTGTTGTGTGTGAGCAGGGTGGGGTGAGAGGGGTGAGGGGTTTGTTTTCACATAATTTCTGTCTATTCCGATCTGACGATGAGCTGTGAAGCTTGAAAGCGCTAATCGGGATAATTTTTATATAGTGGTGTGCAACTGTGATCATTCTGCTTGTGATTTCAACGACTAACACAAATTTATTCATTAAACGTCTGAGAGAATAGTCTCCGTTATTGCATTCAGACGCCTTCCAAGAACAGATTCATAAAATTTATAAGATGTGTTAAACAGGGTGCCCCCTTCATAGTTATCACAATCATTACGATCTCCTTTTTTGAATACCTTTGCCATCTGCCAATTTGCGGTCCAGCACAGATTAAGAGAGTTCAATTGACGATCTTTCAGCAAGGCTGGGTCATACCTTATAAGCTCGAATTTCAACCTATCGATGCCCGTGTGATTTTCTATTTTTACAGCATTGTAGAGCAGCTAAGATTTCAACCATTGCTATTGGATCCACGCGTTCATTGATGCCTGCAAATTTTGTTTCCTGCAGTTGCTCCTGGGCCCACAGTCGCTCATAACATCGGAGTCATTCCTTCTGTGTGATATTGCTAATCTTCAGGTTATCTCTTTGTGTCTGATTTAAATTCCGTAATATTTTTTAAGCCTTTTCCTGTCTACTCTGCAGATCGTGCTTTATATTACTTATGTATTTGTACCAACTATTTCTTTTCAATTTATTTAGCTATGTCTCTTCAATTTATAAATTACTGATTTGTAATAATGAAACACAAGGTTAGCCGGCCGGACTAGCCGAGCTAGTAGGCCGTGATCCGTCACGTCCAACGTAGTAACTACCGCGCGCTACGACCATCATCATTGGTGCGGAAACAAATATGTATGACCCGCGCATAGGATAAGACTTTCTACGCTGGACATGTATGACCACGGTCTAACAGCCCGGTTGATTTTACTTCCACGTTCCGTAAGTAAATGGAAGTATGGTGATGTCGTGTTTGATATAAGGGCTGATTCTGATTGTACTACCCTAAAAACATGAAGAAAAGTCATTTTTCGGAATGTGTGTGTGTGTGTGTGTGTGCGTGGAGAATTTATTCTATGCCGCACGATAACTGCCTCAAATTCAAACAGAATCAAATAATGTTTGCATATGTACCCGAGTTGTAGAGGACTTAAAGCCTATTGATTTTGGTGAAGATCGGTTAAGGGGAAGTGGTAGTTTACCTGCAACGTTTTACGTTTTAAGAAGAGTAAAGTACTTAATTTTGGTAAATACAGTATCATGAAAAGAAGGTCATAATAATCCACTGCATAAAGGTAGGTGATATATCTATAAATGAAAAGGGTAAGTTGGAGGGGGAGGGGTAATTTCTTGAAAATTATCTTTCTGATGTCGAATAAATTACTTCATTTTGAAGGATAAGATACCTTAGAGTAATTAAATATAATGAAACTATTACTCAATAAAAATGTAAATATCAGAAATGGGGTTGTTCGGCAAAGGGGTAGGGGTAGTTTACCGGCATCGTTTTGTGTTTTAACAAGAGTAAAGTACTTAATTTTGATAAGTGCACAGAAAATAATGTCATATTAATCCACTATAAAATGGTAAATGAGATATCTATAAATGGAGAGGATAGTTGAAGGGGGAGGGGTGATTTTTTTGAAAATTACTTTGCTGATATCAAGTAAAATATGAGTATTTAATTTTGAAGGATAGCAAGTACCTTTGACCTTAGTAAGTACGTATGGCAAGATTATTACTCTATGAAAGTGTAAATATCATTAATGGTGGGGATCGGTTGAGGAGGAGGGATGATTATCTGCGTAGTTCAGTTTCTTTATAAGAATAAACTACCTAATTTTTATAGATAAAGTGACTCGAAAATAACATTATATTAAACGTCTAGTCCGCAATAACAAAAATATCTATAAATAGTGAAAATAGTTTAAGGGTGGGGGATACTTTTTTAAAGAAATTATCGAACCGAATTCAAGTAAACGATTTTTAATATAAATCTAAGAACACTGAAGTTATGTATGGTTCTACATATCGATTTTTAAATTACAGCGCGCAAAAAACTGCGATAATTGATCAGTATTAAACAATTTGAAAAGCGAGATCTTTGCGATTACTTGACAACGTGAATCAATATTATGGTCCGGTAGTTTCTAGACCGCGTGCCTGAACGCGTGTGTGATTTACGTCACAAGGTGAACTCAGCACACTTTTGTGGATTTCGAAGTAAAAATCGATGCCAAGGTGTTGGGCGATTTCAAATCCCACAAAAATTATTATTTTTTTTTTTATATATATACGACTGTTTAAAAGAGCGATTTGCGTAAGTAATCCGGCACGCGACCGTTGCGAAAATGTAAAAGACTATATAACAGGGAGTTCGTTTCAAGGACGAGACGTTTCTTTTCCAAGGTTACTGGAGTTTCTCTTAATCGAAATTTTAAATCGTTCGTAAAATTTTACATTATCTGTACACATTTTCGAACGCAAACAGCCGTCGACTCGGCATTAGAAGGCAGGATATGCAATATCGGCTGTCTACTTTTCTACAAATTGTAGAAACAAAAAAATTGAACGTGCGAACCGAGTTCTCAGTTTTAACTCGCCCGTTTGTCTATCTGTTTGGGGCATGTCTCACGATAACTTATGAACGCATCAACAGATTTTAATAAAACTTGGGATGGTTATCCATACTTTTGGGATCGGAACAGGCGATTCGCCTATTCCCTGATGGAAGAAGATAATAATAATAATAATAATAACAACAAACAATAATAATAATTACAACAAATATAATAATTATTTCAACACTTAAACTTAAAAATCATTTTTAAGCATAACATAATACCTTGGAGCTAGTACCATAAATAAGGGCGTATTAGCCACCCACGAAAAAATCGAAATAGGCCTTTTCTATCCTTGTTCAAACACGTATAAGCATACCAAACATTAATAGGGCTAGTAAAATTTTTTTAAGGGGTCCATCTGTATTTTGAAAATTGTTCTCCTTTTGGATGTACATGGACATAAAAAACAATGACGTTTCATCTTATTACAAAAATCGAAATAGGCCTTTTCTATCCTTGTTCAAACACGTATAAGCATACCGAATATTAATAGTAAAATTTTTTAAGGGGCCCATCTGTATTTTAAAAATTGTCCTCCTTTTGGATGTACATGGACATAAAAAACAATGACGTTTCATCTTATTACAAAAATAATTTGGTTCATACGTTTAAATGAACACGTGCACACAGACTGTTTGTGACAAAGCAAATAAGAGTTCACACTTCCAACATAAAAATATAGCGAGCCGGAGTCACGAACAGTGCAGACAACAGTAATGTTGCGAAGAGTGCGGACAGTGGGACACTGATACCTGAGGAGGGTAGAAACTTTTGCGTGAAGTCATAAACATTTGACGTGTGAAGTGTGCGGACACCACCAAAACTTTCACGATTCTGATGTTCTTGTCAGAAATCATTTACATTTTATATTTATCTATAACGTTATTCATTACGCTTAACATAGTAATAGTACATCTACTCGTTACTTTGAAAACACTCATTTACAATTTTTGTTATTATTCTGATTTGCATTTAGTTTTTAATTTACTTTTTTAAAGTCATACAATGTTTGAAAAAAGAAACGGAGGTCACTAACAGTATGTATATGGGAATGGAATTGAACATGGAAGGAACTGATATATTTTATAAAAATGTGTGGGCAATGTGTACTTGAAATGTCGCTGTTTATCTTCAAAGATAATAATATTCTTAAAAAAATGACTCAACTTTAGATGTTAGGGCTAATTCACATTATGACATGTGAAAAAATTAAAAAAATGTCATAGTAAATGTGAGTCACCATCACAAAAAATAGGATGAAACTGAAAAAGACTCGTAAACTTACCACGTGTTGGGATTCATTGACTTGTATGTTCGAGAACCCTCCCATTTATTCTGTAGACTGAACAAAAGAAAACATAACTTCATAAGTGCACATTACCAATTAAATTAGAAAACGTAAACCAAATGTAAGTTATATTGTATATTGTTTGTGACCGGTTATAGATGAACATTTTTTCTTCGCCCATTTTCTTAAGAACAAAAAACCAAACCAATCCAAACAACTATGTTTCCACGGTAACCACAGGAACGAATCTGCAGCAAGCTGTAACCAAAATAATGTGTTTATATAGTAACCAGTAAACCCGTGCGAAACTTTCGCACATTGAAATGATTTAATCTTTTGTTGGGTTGTTGAAATTAAATACTCAGCGAAGTGTATACACAAAATAGCAAAGAGAGTTTATTAATGTGACCGTATTTACAATTTACATACTTCTTTGTATACAATATTTGATGTCAGAATGCAATCATCTTGAATTTTTTGTTTGTCATTTTAGGTAATTGAAACAAAAGTTTTTCCAGAACAGTTCTGCGAAGTGTGTAAACAAAACAGCAAAGAGAGTTTATTAATGTGAACGTATTTACAATTTACAATACCTCTTTGTATACAATATTTGATGTTAGAATGCAACCATCTTGAATTTTTTGTTTGTCATTTTCGGTAATTGATACAAAAATATTGTTAGATTTAGTGACTCTTGAAAAGGCTACATAGAGTTGTCCATGAGTAAATACGGCATTTGGTAAGTATAATCCAGCTCTTTGAAGCGTTTGTCCCTGAGACTTATTGATAGTCATTGCAAAGGCAACTTTCAGTGGGAACTGTCTTCTGGTCATTTGGAAAGGCATGGTTGGGTCGGATGGGGTGAGGTTAATTCGTGGTATGACAACAGTTTTTCCAGAGTCAATTAACCGAGCAGTGACAGTGTATTCATGGAGGTGCGTGACGACCATTCTTGCCCCATTGATTAAGCCTTGTTTAGCATTTAAATTTCTGATCAACATGACAATAGTGTTTTTCTTCAAAATTAATTTATGTGTTGGCAAGCCTGATGGGTTTAAACTATTTAAGAATTCTAGAGGATACAATTGGTTGTCAGTCCCCTCGTCGGATTGTACGGAATCGCAACTGTGGTAAACTTTGCAATCTCCTTCTACAATGTTTTGCACAATGTGTTCGTTGATTTTTGTACAGTCTTCATTTTTCGGGCATAATATGGCTGTGTTGATAAAGTCGTTGACATTATTGGCATTAATGCTGCCAGTTGGGAACACTTTCGCAATTATCTCGTTTTCGTCGTAGTAGAATGTCTTGGGAATCTTGACTGTGTTTGATGAAACGTCGTGTTTCACTTCGAGTTCTCCGTTTCCTAACTGCAGCAGCCAATTGCTGAATTCTGGATCGTCTGTTCTCATAATTTGCGACAGTTTTCGTTTCTGTATTGTTCGCCACAGTGGTGATTGTTGTATGTTTGCTTCTATTATGGTCGTTCTGTTTCCGTGCCTGACAACAGGAAGTACCTGCCTGAAGTCACCACCGAAAATTATTGTTTTTCCTCCGAAGTGTGTGTTTACGTTGGAAATATCTCGTAGGAGTCGATCAACAATTCCTAGGGCGTGTTTGGGAACCGTTGAAACTTCATCCCAAATTATCAATGATGCTCTTCGAAGTAGGTCGGTTTGTTTTGAATATGGCCTGATATATGATACTGAAGTGTCAAGGATAGGTACAGGTAATTTGAATAGGGAGTGAGAAGTTCTGCCACCCGGCAATAAATTGGCCGCTATTCCTGTCCAAGCAACAGGTAAGACAACCTTGTCTTCTCCTCGTAAAATGTGGCATAACGTTCTGTAAAGGAACGTTTTGCCGGTTCCACCTGGTCCATCGATGAACATTAATCGCTGCGTGCCACTTCTGACTGCTTGCAAAATGTCCTCTGTGATTTGTTGCTGTTCATTGTTCAGTTTGGCGTAAGCTTCCATTCCCTTTTGATTTTCTTCTTCGATGTTGTATCTGTTACCGTCGTCGTGGAAATTGCAATCGGTAGGTTTCGGCAATCCGAAGTCTTCGCAATGGTGGCCGTGTTGTTTAAAAATGCCTTCTAAACAATGTAAAGCAAAGTTTTTGCTAGTTTCAACGTCATGAGTTCTGCGGAAGTCCTCTGATAATTGCTCGTGGAACGTTTCCCAAAGTTCAGGAATGTTCGTTGGCGTACAAAATAAGCACACAATGGCGAACAGTTCACGTAGCTGCTGAGGCATTTTGAAGTTTGTGGCCTCTTGCAAGCAGTCTACCCATTCTTGATCATTGTCCACCAAATGCAATTTTTCTGCAGCCTCCAGGAACGACGCACATAGTGTTCCATCAACCGTTCTGAGGTGAGCAGGGTTTACGGTGTAAATTCTCCCAATGGAGTTTGCGAATCGTTTTCGTGGTTTCCACTCGTCCTTGATCCAGGTGTAATGTTCTGGGATTTCTGAGTACAAATACTGTCTCGCAATTTCTTCTTTTTCACATAATTTGAAATAAGCTGTAAGTTTCGTTGCCTTATTCATGTTTGCTTCCAAGTCTCTTCCAGGTTCGAAGTAAATCATTTGCTCTTCCTCTAAGTGCACTGGTAGACGTACGATGGCATGCGAACGATAAAAAAGGCGTCTTTCATGAAGCCTCCATATAGCCTCCGGGGGACTGACATACTGACAATCCAAGTAAAGGTTGATTTCATCAACACTGATTTGTTGTTGATCTTCTGGATTGTTATGTAAACGTACTGATGCGCAATCATGACCCTTGTATACGTATTTGTACAAATATTTAACAGACCTTACCGAAGAACAAATTTCGACATTAATGTATACGTCATATTTTAGTGCCAAATATCGATTATATGGCACAATCCAACGGTTATCTACCACCGACTCTCCCACTACAAAATTGATTCCATTATCTGTCCTCCGGTATAAGGGATACCCATTGACGTTAAGGTTTGTTTGATCATTGAAATCTTCAGGAAAACCTTTAGTGCACTGTCCATCTTTCATACAGGGCAAGTTTGGATTGATCTGTCCACATGGATTGTGGATCATACATTTCTTAACAATGTTGTAAAGTATGGGATCTGTTTGAGGACAGGAATTTCAGCTGTAATCAACGAATCGACATGTTTATCTTCAGTTAATTTGTCGGACTGCCTTAACATAAGTAAAATGTGTGCATGAGGCAACCCTCTCTTTTGGAATTCTATGACATAGACATAAGATATTACAACCCCTAACACATGTTTTTTGAGAAGATCATCGAGCAAAGATTTTAACTTCAAGCTAAAGACTCTTGTTATCAGGTCTGATCTGTGTTGAACTTATTCAAACGGCTGTAATTCACCTGTTATTTCAGACCAGTTCGGATTTCATGTGTGTCAGAAAAATATCAGGCTTGCCAAAGCGAGCAACAATCGACATAGCATCTTGGTAGTTCTGGAGCATATTTCTTGCAGAGCCTATAAAAGATGATGGCAAAACCACTGGAATTCCTGGTAACATACCCCTTTGCTGAGCATTACTGTGAATGAAATCAGTCAAACCTTTGTAATTTTCAGCTCGCAATTCCTTCTGATGAGATCTTACATAAGCAATACGGGAGCCTTCTACTTTTACATAACTGTCAACGACATACTGTTGAAACAGTTTTCCTGAGTAATGAATTAGATTGAAAGTTCCCCTGATTGCCAGACGATAACAGTAATATTGTAGTTGGGTAGTGACAGTCCTTACTGCTGTTCTATGAATGTTAACGTGAGGCATGCCAGGCTTCCACCCTAAATCACCGCATGGGAAAAGCAATGGGTAACACATTGGGTCACTGTGTGGATTCAAATAGGATATGCGAGTTAATGCTCCAGAACTTTTTGAGTACACAACAAAGTGAAATTGGCCTGGGGGTGCACCATCGTCACTAATAAATACTGCTGCCACCTGACTTGTTGTTGGCAAATTATACCTCCTTGGATCAAAAGCATTTTCTGTTGTGAATTGTAATTGTACATCTGGAGCATTCACCATGTAATGTTTGAAAAATTTGAATATTTGTGCATAAGGATTGTGATGTGTCAACATCGTCTGCAACATGGCCATTATTTCTGGGTCACAGCGTGTATTTGCAACATTTCCAAGTCGTTGCTCTAAAGCCTCGTCAGAATCCATAATAAATAATCCAGCGTAAGATGGATTGTGACCTGCAGGTGGCTGCAAGCCACCGATCATGTGATACATTTGTCCATGAATTTTAAAACAAAACGTCATGTACACATCCTGGAACATGTACTGAGTTTACTTGAACAGAGGCCATAGCTAAAGCACTATTAAATTGACGAATGTTGTCTAAATAGTTTTTAGTTGTGTTGTCATTACGCTCAAGCAAAGTTTTAAGTTCATCACAAACAACAACTTCTGGTACACTAATCTTACCCTTGTGACAGCAAAGAGATGACGATCCCTCTGAGACTTCTAAAGAAAACAGTTTTGCACCACAATATTTGCAAATTTTGTTCATGGGACCAACAGAGTGTTTTGTCACATCACAATCCTTTTGCAAAAGCCTTGGACAACAATAAGTCATTGGCAGCTTGTCTTGCACTCGCGTTCGTTCAATGTCTATTTTCAACCGTTGCAGTTGTGAAGATGTGCTGGTTGTAGGTTGTGTCGAGTTCTCTGCTGCCGTTGCTTCATTACGTGTTCTGGTTGTTGTTTGTGGTTGTAGTTGATCGATTCTCCTGAGATGGATTGCTCTTTGAGAGTTTCTCGGGGTTGCAAGCCGTTGTCTTTGGCCAGGCGTCTCATTTTTTGCCAGTCTTTTGTAGCGACATCTCTCACTCACTCCTTCAAGAGTTCTTTTCCTCGGCATGATTTAAGATATTAAGCATGTCTGACAGCAGAAAAGAAAAAAAAATTAAAAATTAAGACATCGTAGATTTTTCAATTAACTTAAATTGTAAACAATGTGTTTTAACGTAAACTGACTGACTGATTGTTTCTTTTGCGCAAATATTATCATGTTTTCTATATAACAAATATATTTACTAAATAACAAACATTATCATGTTAATATATTTACTATATAACAAACATTATCATTAATGATAATTGTATTTTATATATACTTACACTTGTTTTTTATTAATGTTACACTTGTTTTCATATAAAGTTGTTATAATATAATGTTTCGATCGATTTCGGTCAATAGACCATCTTCAGTTCACAATAAAACAACACTATTTATAAAAACAAATTTGTAGATATTGTTAGTTTTATACATACAGTATGTTGGTCGTATAAAGCTTCCTAGGAACTGATTCTGTTATAGACTGTTTATATATTATATCAGCTGATTTTGTTGATTTTGTCGTAATATTTCAAAAGTTATATGATTTTTAAAATCAGTCATAATGTTTAATAAATCTTCATGGTCCTCTTCTTTTATATGGTACCTTTAGGCTGTGTATATATAAAAAAGAATAAAATTAAAATATATTAAACTTAAACATTATCATGTTAAATTGCTAAACTCAATGTCAGCAGCGATTATTTCTGTCTTGATGCGTTTACATATCAAATTTCTAGACTGTGGGGAATCGAAAGTGTGGAAGCGTCACGCAATGATGACGTCATACAGCATTCAGTGATCTGTCTTTTAACTTAAATTTAAAAAAATAACGTGTTTTAACGTAAACTGATTATGCTATGTCAGAAGTCGGTAAAAAACCCTATCCACTGATACCTTATTCATCGCTGTAGGCTTTGTATTAGTTGAGAAAAAGGGATGTTGACAACAGAAATAATATATATGATGATGCTTTTGTAAAAATGTTACAAACTGAGAAGGCCTATCTATAGTTTTCCAATGAAAATGTATTTGTTAATTATATCTCAAGAAAATGGTGTTATCCGCACATAAGTTCTGCCTCCTTCGTCAATTGTGCCACAAAAGTGCATATATTATCGAATTGTATTTATACAATACTCGCCTCGCTCGTCGCAATTATAACTCTGAAATAACTTACACAGTTTATATTAGAAGTCTGCCACTTATTTAAATTAACTAAATTTAATCTGTCCCGAATATTTTACATTTTGTTAAGTCGGAAACTCAAGTAGTATTGCCACAAGAAAGAACACCCTTTAAAATAATAGAACTTATTATTACATAAACAAAAATACGATAAAATGAAATTTGAGATAGAAATTTTACAACCAATAAACCCTTTATTAGACAAACAAAATTACAGATCACAATATAAAATTTCAAATTACAAATGTATTTTATTTTCATCTGTCATATAATCTCGTAACCAAATATTGTAGGTTGCAAAATCGTGTTGCATCCTCTTCCATCAGCTACTCTCTGTGCGTACAGAGAGCATTGCCCGGGAGTCACGAACTTGGACGTTGGAAGTAGGATTTGCTGGCAGAGCTGACTCGAGCTGGCTAGCTCGAGCTCTGACTCATTCGTCAGTACCAGTGGGCATTAACCGAACCTTCCGTTCGGTACCCATTACCAGCCTTTGACTCCCAAAAACAGACGTACGTGTACCTGCATACATAGGTATATATCTCATTTTTTGAATTTAAGCATAGTATATTTGTTTGCTTTATTTTTTGTGTGTTTATATATAACGTACATATGCAGTACGTCATACGTAAAGGTTTATAAATACAGATATAAAAATACAATACATAATACAACACACAATACAATACATAAATACTAATCTACCGCGCACCGTCGGTCGGCTCCCCCTCCGTGCAGTCAGCGGTCTTTCCTTCCATGTGGCGTCGGTAGAATCCCCTACCGCGCAGCGTCGGTCGTGGACCTCGGTCGACTCACCTTCAGTGCAGCGTCGGTACGTGTAACTCGGCCGGCTCCCCTTTCATGCAGCGTCGACCTGATGACTCTTCAAGCGGTAGCACCACGTTCAGCAATAGCGGCGGTAGTCCGTACTACAACAACTATTTAAGAACAAGAAAGTAGTAGACTACAGAAAAATACAACTTAAGTGGGAGGGGGACTGGTGGAAGAATGGACAATCATCAAGTGCGAAAAGGTATGAAAGAGAAGAGATAGGTAGTAGAGGTTGAGGAAAACCTAGAACTCGCTGGCGAGATAATAAACGAAGCAACCGGATGAAGAACTGATGAAGATGACAAATTGGTAAACGATGGCTAGGTACTGTTCTTGTGGGAAGAATTAAAGGAAGCCATGACCCAGATGGCCTGGTAAAGCAGGGAAAGAAGAAGTAAATCCAAATACACCTGTGGAATGTTCCACGACACACCGTGGTGCGTATGGTGCAGGGCAAATGTTACGCTTTTGGTCGTCTAATTCGTCCAATTTTATTAGTTAATAGGTTACTGTGATTTGTGATTAATCAGTAAATAAACTATAAATTTGTAAAGAATATAATGTAAAAATTCCCACAAATTTATCTAAGATACGGTTTTCAAAATAAACAAATATATGGAACCATCAATAGAACCCTTAAGAATATAAGGCCTAGAGTGACCAGATACTACAATTAAGTTTAATGATGATTGTCCCTCTTATTGTGTATGATAGTGATCCAGGTTTACGACCACGATATTGAAAACAAAGTATAATCTTCCGAGATGCAATTCCTACGAAACCTCAAAGAAAGTACAAGAGTTGATAGAATTATAAATCAAGACGTAAAATCTATGCAAACATAAAAGAATCTATCATTAACAAAAGAAAATGGCACAAGAGAAAAGTTGGATAACGAGTACTGCCCAAACGCGCAAGGATTACAGGACGACCAAAGAAAAGAAAAGGATGATCAAATACTTACTTGAAGACGGAACACAAGTGCCTAAACCTGACAGCGAAGATGATGACGGCCGACCGGCGCCAATTTCGAAAATAAAATGAAAACACTTGAGTGCGTATCCTTAGTTACATAGACTAAAATTAAACGTATTGTTGTTTAATAGTAAATAATTTTATACACATGAAAGTAAATTAATGAAGAATGTACAGTCGTAATAAAATTAATAACACTCTTGTGAGAGGACACAAATGAATTGGTAAATCCTACGGACTAAATACATTGTCCGACTGCCTTTGGGGACGGGATTAGCGAGGACCATACAATCGTATTTCTCTGATGATTTAGCGTGAGTTTGTTACGGTGAAGCGTGTTAAACTCATATCTGTTTGCATTAACTACGAGTAAAAAATTGTTAACTCGTAATTCATATAAAATCAGGCATAAAATCACGAGATTCTTTACCTCTTTGGCCTCGATATGGAATATTTCAGTTTTTGCATTACTTGTTGATAATTGATATATGTTAGTTGATAATTGAGGCGACAGTTTAGGCGAACAGTAGGCCTACTTCACTGGATTCGGTATCGGCTGTCGGGCGATGCTCACGATAATTTTTACTTGGAACAGATCAATTCTGTGTGTGTGTGTGTGTGTGATTGTTGTTAAGTGATAGCAGTTGGAGCTACGTAGGCCTACTAAAGTTAATGAAGAATCGAGCCGCTAACACGCTATGGCCACAGTCTCACTAACGGCGTCCACAATTGAAGCACACGAATTCCTCCATAGTGTGGGAAACTAAACGCGCGAATTAAAATTTGTTCCTACAAATAAATGCATGTATGGGGTAAAATATTTGTCACTCTTATGCATGTTGTTGTCAAGTCATCATGTCTGTATTCAATATAAAATATACCAGACAGAAGGACACCGACAATTATGATAGAATCGTCGATTCAACGAGTATTTACAAACCAGGACCAAACACGTCTTAGTAAAACGACTATTAAGATAACAACCGTTAGAATATTTAAAGGTAGTTGAAAACGGTCTATTCGGAAGGAAATTAATATTAATTCCTGATACTATTTAGCCTGTAGAAACTGCACAAAATTGATGAAGTTCTACATTCTGTGTCTGTTCTGCGTTTAAAGTCGCCGATAAAAGTGTATTGTGAAATAAATGTTAAATATGAAAATAATGCCAAACTTTCGTTTAACATTTTCAAAATGATATATAATTTACATAAGTATACATACTTGTATAAATATCTATTTATAATATTTATATGTTACAATAAATATTTATATTACGTATATTTATATAAATTTAATTACATTATTACAATTAATAAAAATTATAATTTACTATAATAATTTATATAACTATTTATTATTATTTAAAATGTTTGTGTATGTGTGTGTGAATTTGTATATTTTTTATATTTAATATTTTGTTCAAACACTTTTTGCTACAGTCCGTTTCTTGATGTATATAATATATTTAATATTTATACTGAAATTACCTCAAGATATTTTTTTTCCTTATTAGGAACATGTTTCGAGAAGGCTGAGGATGAGAACACAATGGTACTCGAAACATGTTCCTAAAAAGGAAAAAAAAAATCTTGAGGTAATTTCAGTATAAATATTAAATATATTAATATTTTGTATATTTCTATTATATTATGAGCCTACAATGTATAAAAATCTTTAATCTAAAACGATAAAACTTAAAAATTATTTTACTGACAACATATCAATTATTAAAATCGAAACTTAACACCTAACCTGAGCATCCTTTAGGTTGGGGAGGGGACCAGCATGCCCATCAGGCACGTTATTGTTTGGAGGCCCTAAATATCGGCGCATTGTGGTGAATTCTTTATGTTCACAGAATAAAAACCGGTCCTGCAAACACACAGGAACAGGCCAGTTAAAGAAACAGGAAATATTTTATTTATACATCGCTACCTTTTACTGTGAGCTACAATAATTATATAATTATATGTAGAGTATAGTTATGTTTATTATGAATGTGGCAACTACGGGCTTGACAATAGAATGGCTGTTTGCAAACAGACGTCGCGGTAAACTTGACTTCTGTAATTATCCGTTTATCTTTTGTACTTGTCTAGTTTTACTAGACAATGAAAACAGTCAACAATGAGGTCTGTCTTCTTACTTCCTATATTTCAAGGTTAAAAAATCGGTATTGAGAACCGGTGTCGTGTTAGATGCGCCGAGTTGGTACTTGCGCCGTCTTAGAATCAGTACTACTTGCTCCGAGGCCATAAATTATTGTAGGGTCTCATTACCGAGACTAGAGGTGGGCTAAACTGTTATTTTTAAATAATAGGTATGAAAATACCGTTCCAAAAAAATAACAGGTACAAATACCTGTTATTACATACTAATTATACATAACCTATATTATCCATTGTAAGTAAGTCGTTTTGAGTTTCCCGCAGGTCTCGTATGTAATATCTTCAAATAAATACACTGCAAGTAGGTTTATCTTCACCTAGATAAACCTATTAATATATTAATAAACCTACTTGCAGTGTATTTATTTGAAGATATTATTTTGGTTTAAAATAACTTTAAGTAGGTTTATTAATTCATCTATTGCTTGAGTGTTTAATTTGTTGCATTTCATCAGATTGTCCCTTAAAATATTAAGTGTGTCATTTATTGGGATATTTGTGTACAAATTAACAATATCGAGGGACATTAATTTATAATTAGGAAATAATTTGATATTATTAACTTTATGTATAAATTCAGTTACATTTTTGACAGTGTGGTTATTTTCTATAATTAAACTATCCTTAATGATTTTTACTAATTTCTTAGCTGTACGGAACCCTGGCGCTGTAGTGAAATTAACTAACGGTCTAATTGGCATATCAATTTTGTGGATTTTTGGCAATCCAGTTAATATAGGGGCTTTAGCGGTACAAGCTTTTAAGTAACGGCGAGTACGTTGATCAAATAAACTTGTACTTTTATTAATCTGTATATTAAGATTTTTGACATACCGGTGTGTAGGTGTGACATACATGAACACACACATGTCGCCTAACTCGTCTAGTCATGTAATTAATAACAATAGTTGCAGAGAAAGCTATAAAATATTGAAACAGATAAAAACCAAATTACTTGATAATAATGCGATCATTAGTAAGGCAGATAAAGGCAGAACTCTGGTAATAATGGATAATGTAACATACACGAATAAAGTTCATAACTCCATTTCAAACAATAATATTATAAACCTAGCATCGGACCCTACACACCGGTATGTCAAAGATCTTAATATACAGAGTAATAAAAGTACAAATTTATTTGATCAACGTACTCGCCGTTACTTAAAACCTTGTACCGCTAAAGCCCCTATATTAACTGGATTGCCAAAAATCCACAAAATTGATATGCCAATTAGACCGTTAGTTAATTTCACTACAGCGCCAGGGTTCCGTACAGCTAAGAAATTAGTAAAAATCATTAAGGATAGTTTAATTATAGAAAATAACCACACTGTCAAAAATGTAACTGAATTTATACATAAAGTTAATAATATCAAATTATTTCCTAATTATAAATTAATGTCCCTCGATATTGTTAATTTGTACACAAATATCCCAATAAATGACACACTTAATATTTTAAGGGACAATCTGATGAAATGCAACAAATTAAACACTCAAGCAATAGATGAATTAATAAACCTACTTAAAGTTATTTTAAACCAAAATTATTTTGAATTTGCCAACAGATTTTACAGTCAATGCGATGGTTTGGCAATGGGCTCACCGCTGTCAGGCCTTTTGGCAGATATTTATTTAAGTCATTACGAAAACACATACTTGTTTTCTAACAATATTCATAAGAAAAACATCATGTTCTACGCACGATATGTGGATGACACATTTATAATATACAAGGGCACATTACGTCATACAGAAAACTTTAAAAATCTTTTAAATAATATCAACAAACACATTCAATTTACACATGAAACTGAAATAGATAACAAACTGAATTTTCTTGACTTGACCATCACCAAATGTGATGATAAATTGAAATATAGTATATATAGGAAACCTACTACCACAGATGTAACCATACCTGCTGACTCACACCACCCATTCTCGCAGAAAATGGCGGCTTATAATTATTTCATGCACAGGTTGTTAACGATACCTCTTAATGAAAATGATTTTAGAATTGAATTAAATATTATAAAACATATTGGAGTTGCTAATGGTTACACATCTTCTATGGTTGATAACCTCCTTAAAAAGCATAAGCGTATATTGTCAAAACCAGGAGTGATACAAGATAAGGAACCAACGTTTATTTCAACAGCCTACACCAGTATTGTGCCCAAAATTTTATCCAAAGTATTAAATAGTAACAATAGAACTGTAAAATTTAAAACCAGTAACAATCTGTTTAATAGACTTTGTAATAGAACCAGTACACATTTGGAAATGAAAACAGGTGTTTATAAGCTTTCTTGTAATGACTGCGAATGCTTTTATATCGGTCAGACAGGGAGAGGTTTTTATAAGCGTTTCGTTGAGCACACTCCAAAGCATAATGTAAAAGACTTGACAACACAATCTTGTATAAAGTCTAACTATGCTCGTCATCTTATACAGGAGAACCATAATTATACAAGCTTTGACACCAATTTGAAACCCTTACATGTCTGTGGTAAAGGCACTTATTTAAATGCACGTGAGGAATTTGAAATATATAGGAGCACATAATGACAAATACTACCGCAATTTCATATTAAACGACCACTTGCATTTCTAGTCGAATCCATTATATGACACAGCACTAAAATTTATCTGTAACTGATATCAATCAGTGTCCGGCCGGCTTCGTCGAGTGCGCACTCGCTTCGTATAAATACTTATTTGGTTTCGATATTGTGATTTTAATGTTTTAAATTTTAACGACCTCTTTGAGTGATTATATTTTAATATATATTCTGATGACGATACATAGTATCGAAACGCGTAAATAATATCATTGCGTTAATATATGTGGTCACGAGACAGGAGTAAATATATTTATTTATTATAAATAAAAACTTATAAATAATAAGCAACAACAAAAGTAAATTAAATACATTACATACCTGGATAATCTTCAGATCCATTCACCAGTGTACACAGAATATACAAGTCATGAACTAATCTTTGTCACACCTATTCACATTACAATTTGCTTCACTCAAATAACACATTATAGGTAAAATTAAACTATTGAATGGTTTTTAAAATACTAGAATTTCAGTTATTCAGACACTATTTCAAATTTGTATTTAAAAATATCAGCTGTTGCACTTTCCTCGATGTTAATCGTGTTCTTCGTTCAGATAAAATTATTCCCGCCCTGGAAAATATCCTTTCACAGGGAACGGATGTTGCAACCATGTTACATCTAGTTCTGACCAAATGTGCAAGATGAGGGTATACACGTTGGTGATCTTTCCACCACAGTGAGGGATTTTCGCTTCTCTCTATTGGTGTGTCTTGAAGATATTTATCTACTTCTTGTATAGCCATTGATAAAGGTGTCCCTATTTGTTTTTTGCTTATCTGGTTTTTATAATGGTTCCAAATTGAAACTGTTTCCTCCTCTGTTATGTTAGTTTGTAGATTTCCTTTGGTTTCAATGCTTGTATTGGTTCTTGAAATTTTTGTAATTTGTGAAGATACTAGTCCAGCTGGATATTTTTTTGTATTTTCTAGAGAAGTATTGTCTTCAAAAAAGTAGTGTTTGTAGCTGGGGTCAAGCATCATGCAAAGTGAAATTGTTTTGCTTTTTTCCAAATTAGCAAACCTTACAGAAATTCCTTCTAGAAGTTTAAGTGCAGTTTCTCTGACAAGTGGTTTAGTTAATTTCACACTTACCTGTTGTATTGATAATTTTAATCCTTGGGTTATAGGTATTATCTGGCTGGCGGTGATATATTTCTCTCCACTCATTTCTTTTGTTACCTCCTCACAAGGTTGCAGAATAGCACACAGTTCTTTACAAATTCCCCATTCTTCAGCTGTTAATGTTTCTATGTCTGTTGTTAGTAATGACAGAGAGTGTTTTACAGCATCCTCCAGTTCAACAAATCGTTTAAGCATATAGTAAACAGAATTCCAGCGTGTTACAACATCTTGCAGAAGTTTTTTAGGTTGCTGAACACCTATCTGTTCTTGATATTTTGTTGGTTTAGATGTGCAATATTACTTCTCTTAAAAAATGTTACAATGGTTTTTACTTTTTTGATTATCATTTACAATTAACAGGCTATCTTGAACAATTAAAGTTAATGTGTGAGCATAACATCCAAAATGCTTCCACTTAAGTATGCTTTGTATAGCACTAGTAATATTTATAGCATTATCAGTAATAACAATTGAAATTTTCTAGACAAGTCCCATTCATTTATAATACGCAAAATTTCATCTGCTAAATTTTGAGATGTTTTATTTATTTTGATAACTGAACAGTCTAATAGCATATGTTTCATTTCAAAATCCTGATTAATGTAATGTGCAGTAATTGCATTAAAAGTTTCATTTGTTGAAGAAGACCATGTGTCAGTTGTTAAGCAAACACTTGGTGCATCTTTTTTAATAGATTCTTTCATTTCATTTACCTTTGTTTCATAATAAGCTGGTAACAGTGTGTTAGCAAAATACTTTCTAGAAGGAATTTGATAACTAGGGGCACAAGTATTCATCAAATTTTGGAAACCTCTGTCTTCAACAACTGTAAATGGTTGAAGATCCCAAATAAAAAGTTCCATTATGGCCTCATCAATTTTGTTTTTATCAGATACTGCTAATTTTTTGGGTATGTAGGTTGATATTGACATTTGTTTTTTACTTGTTGGAACTGGCAACTGAAATGAAGACGGTTGATTTTGGAAGGTGTCAGTAGCTCTTGAAGTAGTTGGTCTCTCTGGACTAAAAAAATGGGAGGAAGATTCAACTACTAAGTTTTCTTGCACATCTGGTCCTATTTGCAATATATCACCTGAAGAAGTTTCTGTTCTTGGCAAAGATTGCACAGCAGTTTGGGGTGGATATAGTAGGAAGAGCAACTGTTGGATGCTTTCTTTGTAAATGTTTTTTTTAATTATTAACGGAACTTTTATACGACAGACTTGTTTTGCAAATCTTGCACAATCCAATATAGTTACTAACTGGTTCAAAACAACTCCACACGTCACTCGTTTTTCTTCATGGATCCATCACCAAAAATAAAAGTATGCGAACCTAACCTAACACAACCCACAACTGTCACAGCAATACTTAAACAGGATTCCCATAGTATGGGGAGGGGTTCCCGATCGGTGGTAGGCATACCACCAGTGGTAAGCAAGAAGACCTAGTTATGAAAAAAGTATTTACTTAAAAAATAAATAAATACAAATTTATGTTCAAAACAATAATAAATTTTCATCGGACATAATTTAAACCGATTAGCCTTAAGGAATTAGATTTAAGGAACAGGACTTGATAAAGTGCATAAACGTCCATTACAACAATCTCATCATTTACGTGAGATGTGTAGTGCAGTTAAAATCACATTAATGAAAAGTATAATTATAGCCTATTAACATCAGCCACTCTATAGGTTATAAGACAATATAATTCGTTATTTCAAAATTTACCAAGTTGATGATTAGTATAATATATAATTTATTAGCATATAATCTGTATTATATATCTGCATATCACACGATAATAAATGTAAAATCAGGATGAATTTTTTCCTTTATTAAAAAAGCTTTGTCTCTTTGCGCAGAATGAAGTGTTCAGGACGAAAAAGTGGCTTCGTAGGCCTACCAGTTCCTACTCGAAATACTCGAAATACGCTTGATACTACTTGTTCCTAAAATAGGTGTTCCTAAAATACTACTGTTCCTCTGATACGCCTAGTATTTGTAATACGCGTTTACTTGTTGTTCCTTGTGTATCGGTGATACCACTAGTATTTTAAATACCTAGTATTTTAAATAGGCCTACTCGTGTACTGGCTGTTCCTTGCGTACCAGCGATATTTTTGTACGGCTAGTATTTGGCCTTGGCGTATTCGTTTACTTGTTACTTGCGTACTTTCAGTGTGTGTGTGTCTGTATAGGAGCGTAGGGGGCGTGCCTCGACTCGGAACAGCGAGGGCGGCGTGTCTCGACCCGGAACAGCGTCGCCGCGAATAACAGGTATTTCAACTTTTCAGTCACTGTTACATCCGTTCTATAAAAATATCGTTCCAAAATACCTGTTACAGGTATATCGGCCCACCTCTAACCGAGACAGAACAGATGAGTGTTACTTGCGCCGCATTTACACACACATATTTGCCAATCTATAACGAAACTGTAACCTAACATTTCTAGGGGTTTATATCCCTATATCTTCCCCTGGATACGCCCATGGGTTCCGTGGTTCTTTCCCAGCTTTTATTAATTCGAGGAAGTTTATTAATTGATACAGTGGGCGTTTTTTCTGGCCTTTGTTACTAAAAAACTGTTACTCAGCAATAGAATTATAGCACGTTTTACAAATCCAGGAAACTGAAACGTTAAAGTTGCTGATTTTATTAGATGCTTTATACATATTGGTTGTTATAATAATTTCTGTTTCCTTTTTATACTAACCTTCTTATACGTTAATGTAGGTTGAAAACATAAAGTAACATGAAATACAAATAAAATACCCTCGTAATATCTACGAGTTTTGAATTTTTAAATAATTTTACTCCATTTACTTACTTCATATCCTTTTACACGTGCTTGTTTAAGTGTGCGGGTGAATATAAATTCACATTTCGGTATTCACATTCACGAGTGATGTTACTGTTATTAAATAGTAATGTGTATGCAATTGATTAGGAATATACGTATTTTTAAATTATGCATTAAAAGTGTTTTTAACTTGCTCTCTACTGCTGTTTAAGACCATCTAGCACCACATCGCAATATACGTAAATATCGTACATGTATTAACAGCGTTAATTTTTCTCTCGTATTTTTTTGGTAAGATAAATTATTATTATTTTTGTCACAAATATTAAATATTCAAAAGACATACTCCCCCTTGTCTCTTCCTTATTATATTATATATTACAATTTTATTAATTTATTATTATTTTACTGGAAAGCGAGGAAAATTATATAGCTTTTTTGCTGGTTTCATTACACTATTATTTTAAGTGAATTAATTTATTCACACACACACACACACACACACACACACACACACAAACAAACTTATTAGTATTTACAAATTAATTTTTTTTGTTACCAATGTTTGGTTTCATTAAATTATTGTCATGTAACTTCTGTTAACTATTTTAATTGTCTGTCTATAATAATAGTTGTGTCTTTAATTATTAGTGTGAGGATTATGGTAGGCCTAAGTATGGTTCATTTTTATCCTCTTCTTCACATAACATGCTAGGAAGTATAACTTTTATCAGTGGTATGAAATCTGAATTAATTTTTTATTTACATTTTGGTCTGGGTGAAAGTGAATCTTTAAAACTATAATTTTTTCAGATATTCAAGGAAGAGTTGGAGCCTCTCCAGAACAGAGGGTACGAGCTTGTCACAGCAATGCCTCAATATGAGAACATTAAAGGGACGTTGTATTCACAACGAAGGAAAAAACAAGGAATCCTCAGGGAACCAGAACGTTCAGAAGACATATGTTTCGATGAAAATTGTCTTAAAATGTCTGATGGAAGTTCTTTCCTTTTGGCTGATTGTGCTGTTGGTAACGAAAGGATTATGTTTTTTTTGTAGTGAACAGGGGAAAGAGATGATGAAAGAAACGAGGATTTTCTTCATAGACGGCACTTTCAGGAGTGGCAGTAGACAATTTACCCAGATATACACCATCCATGTGGATTTGGGTAGCACGCAAGATGGAACAAACATTGCTCCAGTGATATTCGCGCTTCTACCGAACAAAAGGACAGAAGCATACATTAAAATGTTCGAAATGTTGACGGAGAAAATCCCTGATTGGAAGCCTAAAACAGTGACAGTTGATTTCGAGTCCGGCAGTATATGTGGATTGAAACAGTTGTTTCCAGAAGCCCATATCCAAGGATGATTTTTTCATTTTCTCCAATGCCTTTGGAGAAAGGTACAGGAAATCGGATTGACGACAATGTACAAAGAATGTCAGGAAGTGAGGCTAACCATTCGGAAGTGCGGAGCACTTGCCTTCTTGAAGCCTGGAGATGTGGACGAGGAATGGCCATACATCCATGAAGAGGCTCCAGAGAAACCAAAAGTTGTCGAGTTCTTGGATTATTTTGTTGGACGATGGCTTGAAAATCCTGCTGTGCCAAGAGAAATGTGGAACTGCCGTGAAAGACGCCACCGAACAACAAATGCAGTTGAAGGGTGGCACCACAAAATAAACAATCTCTTACGGAGACCCCACCCAAGAGTGAAAGACCTCATTCTCTGTCTGAAGTCGGAATCGGAAAGTTCAAATTTGACGATCGTCAGGAATGAACTCAATCTTGAGAGAAAAAGAGGAAAAAATGTTACACGAAACTTGATGAAAGAATCCTAAGATCAACAGAGATTTATTTAGAAAGTGGTGACAAAAAAATTTGTAAGGAATATGTCTGACGTCCTCAAGCTGGACTAGACATACAGTCTGAACAGCCCATCTTGGGTTTGTAAGGAATATGTGTTACATCCTCAAGCTGGACTAGATATACAGTCTGAACAGCCCATCTTGGGTTTGTAAGGAATATGTGTTACATCCTCAAGCTGGACTAGATATACAGTCTGAACAGCCCATCTTGGGTTTGTAAGGAATATGTGTTACATCCTCAAGCTGGACTAGACATACAGTCTGAACAGCCCATCTTGGGTTTGTAAGGAATATGTGTTACATCCTCAAGCTGGACTAGACATACAGTCTGAACAGCCCATCTTGGGTTTGTAAGGAATATGTGTTACATCCTCATGCTGGACTAGACATACAGTCTGAACAGCCCATCTTGGGTTTGTAAGGAATATGTGTTACATCCTCAAGCTGGACTAGACATACAGTCTGAACAGCCCATCTTGGGTTTGTAATGAATATGTGTTACATCATCAAGCTGGAGTAGACATACAGTCTGAACAGCCCATCTTGGGTTTGTAAGGAATATGTGTTACATCATCAAGCTGGACTAGACATACAGTCTGAACAGCCCATCTTGGGTTTGTAAGGAATATGTGTTACATCATCAAGCTGGACTAGACATACAGTCTGAACAGCCCATCTTGGGTTTGTAAGGAATATGTGTTACATCCTCAAGCTGGACTAGACATACAGTCTGAACAGCCCATCTTTGACATACTGTTTTGATGACGGTGAATATTTTGTAAATATAAAATGTAAATATTAGCTTTAAGATTTTGACAAGGTTATAACAATATTCCGAATGTTTATATCATGTTTGTAAATAGTAGTCATTATTAGGATGACAAGGCCGAAAGGCTGCTTTCTATATTGGCAGACTTGATTTGTTAAATAAAGCCAAATCATTCTAGTAATATATAAGCGGCTGTTATAAATTCATTGGAGATCTTCTCAACAAGATATAATGAATCAACACTGATTGGGTGAATAAAATTTGGTAAGACAAATTTAAAATTTCAATGCAATAGATGTTCAATCATACAGGTAACTATTGACGTTTCCACTCATGCGAGCTAGTGCTGGTCCTTCGCGGTGCAAGTACCACTCAGTCTGTAAGGAGGCTCAGCTGTCAAACGTGTCATGGCCGCTGCAGGTAGTCTCTGCGGCGCAAATGCTTCGCGGCGCAAGTACCAGTCGGCGCATCTACCATTCACCCTGGAGAACCATACATGACTTCCATGTTGTAAGATTTATGTTTAAAATAATTTACTTGAATTCGGTTCGGTAATTTCTAAAAAAATATCGCCCACCCTCAAACTAATTTCACTATTTATAGATATTTTTGTTATTATGGGGTAGTCGTTTAATATAATGTTATTTTCAGTCACTTTATCCATAAAAATTAGGTAGGCTTACTTTATTCTTTTAAAGAAACCGACTAAGCAGATAATCATCCCTCCTCCGAAGCGCTCTGTCTATGAACCGTTCCTCTGTAAACACTGCCCAGCGATCCACAGGAAGCGTATCCACGCTGGACACTTTTTCGGCTTGCACGCGTTGTGTTGGTGTGGGTTTCGGCACTTTCCATTTAAAAAGCGTGCAAATGTAAGAAAATAAACATGAGTGAAATAACGTGAATTGTGTGTGTGTGTGTCTTGCCTCCCTTTTTATTGCGGTAATCATAATAATGAAATGGAAACGTAAACATTACATAATTGAGATATGGTTGCCTGCCACAAACGATATATTTTCTCTCATACATGATTTAAATTAAAATGAAAAAATATAGAATTTTGTTAAAGTTAAATGAAATGTTTCCATAGAAACTACTTCTTTGTTGTCAATAACGTAGTACACATATAAAACTTATAAAAATTTACCTCCTCCATCATCAACTACCATTTTAATTTATAAAAAAATTACCCCCTTCCCCTTCAACTACCCTTTTTATTTATAGATATTTCATCTACCTTTCTACAGTGGATTATTATGACATTCTTTTCAGGATACTTTATTTATCAAAATTAAGCACTTTACTCTTGTTAAAACGTAAAACGTTCCAAGTAAACTATCCCTTTCCCTTAACCGATCTTCACCAAAGACAATAGGCCTTGAGTCCTCTACAATTCATGACTGTATGCAAAACATTATTTGATTCTGTTTGAATTTGCGTCTGTTATCGTTTGCCATCGAAAAAAATCTACACAGACACTTTTCGAAAAATGACTTTTTTCATATTTTGATGGTAGTACAATCAGAATCTGCCGTTATCTCGGACACGATTTTTTTCGGCATGACCATACTTCCATTTCCTAATGGAACATGGAAGTAAAACGACATTGCGTTCCGTTTTATTGGAGAAACATTTCTTTTCTGCTTCTTATTTTTGTTGTTGTTGTTCTTCTTCTTCTTCTTCTTCTTCTTCTTCTTCTTCTTCTTCTTCTTCTTCTTCTTCTTCTTCTTCTTCTTCTTCTTCTTCTTCTTCTTCTTCTTCTTCTTTAGAACAAGAATTACACTTCCAGCCTGTTCCGGCTCCAAACCTGATCCTGCTTTATAACATTGAGATCTGTAGGCCAATGTAGGTTTACTTCGGTAAGCCGTTGGTATCCGTCCTATCCACATGCTGTAACCTTTCCCCTCGGTAGTTAATGGCTGTTTTTTCCAATGGTGGAACATCCAATTCGTTCCGAATGCCGTTATTTTCTATTATATCAAATCGTGTACAACTTTCTACTGATCTCGGTAACTTCATCTCTGTAGCTTGCAGCTTCTCAATATCACCTAATATCATTACCGCGTCCGGAGTCCAAATTACGCCCCCCCCCCAAAACAGAACACTACAGAATATTGTTTTTGTGACTTACCTTATTCTGTTTTTAAACGTTCTTTTTATTGTATTACACATCTAGCGAGTTTAGGTCTAGTATACCCTCCATATCTATAAGTAACTATAATATAACGAGCGCAGCAAGTTCTCAGTTTTAACTCGACTACCTGGCTTCCGTAACCCGTTTTTCTGTCTACCTGTCTGTCTGTCTATCTATCTATTTGGGGTAGGCTAGATAACTTTGGGGGTTATCAGATGATAACTTTTGAACTCATCAACCGATTTTCGTAAAACTTGCGGGTATCAATACTATTACCTTACTTTTACCCTATTGCTTTCGAGATTGACCCCCCAAAAATGGAGTCGGGTGGCAAAATTGTGAGGGAGTCAAAATTTTGAAAAAATCGCAAAAGCTCGTGCGGTGTATCAGATTAAAGTAAAGTTTACGTAGGAACTGAATATAGTGTTCATTTTTTAAAATATCAACATTTTTTGACGTCAGGGTCTAAAAAGTGAAAATGTCGGTAAAATCGCAAAAGTTCATGTAGGGTATTAAATTGAAGGGAGTTTTAGCTAAAATCTGGATATAGGCCTAGTGTTAAATTTACGAAATCTCAAAAGCTTGGGACGTAGGAACCAGTAAAGAGGTCAAAATTGTTAAAAAACTGTAAAAATCCAGCAGGAGATTAGATCCAGGAGGAGTGTCAGACTACAAGGAGTTGTAACCCAAATCCGAAAGTGTCTCATTTTTAGTGTTTACTGTATGATTGCGTGCTCTACAATAATAGTAAAGAAATAGTAGAGTAATCGAGGTTTTTGTAATTTTCCCATAATAAAAAAATTATGTAATATCAAAATTTACGAAATAATATTAAGCGAGTTTGCAGCTCAGGGAGCATACTAGTTTAAATATTTAAAACTTGTAACCTAAAGGAGTATCATCCAGACCTATTTTTGTTCGAACACTATATGTTTAGCTAAAAGAATCCACTGTCTCTGTTTTCTACAGAGAATTCTAAAACCACAGTTCTCGCTAACTTGCTTTAATGTGTACTCTGCCTTTTTTGGAAGATCGAAATGAGCTTTCAGTTTAAATGCGACGTTTGGCATTTGTCTGTGTAGCTATCTACCTGCATGTCTGGAGTATGTTTCATGATATCTTTTGAGTGAATAAACCGATCATCGTAAAACTAGGCACGCGTGTTCACACCTTTACCCTGTAGACCTCTACTGTTTATAAGATTGATTCACCCAAAAGTACGGGAACAGGGGAGAAATTTTGAGGGCCCAAATTTTGAAAACAAATCCATATATGAAATTAAAAGAATTTTAACTACAGTCTAAATGTAGTGTTCAGATTTGGAAATGTCAACACTTGTGGACAACAGTGCCGAAAAAAGATAAACCTTTTCAAGAAATTGTAAAAATCCATGTCTAGCATCAGACTATAGGGAGTTTTAACTCACCTCCAAATTAGTGTTTACATTCAAAATTCGTTAAGTTTAGGGACACCGCGGGTAAGATTGGAAGTCAACATTTTTTTTTTAAATTGTAAAAACTGTGTGGGGCACTAAATTGTGAGGATTATTATTCAAAATACGAATTCTGAATACTTAATAATTTGGCAAAATTAATTACTGATAACATCCTCTGAAAACTTTGAACCGCTTTCAAAAAGATTAAAAACACAATCCAGTGATCGGGATTTTTAGTGTGTATTGTATTCGCAATAATAAAAAATAATAATAATGATGATTGTCTAAATCATAATTGTTATTTCACATAAGTATAGTAGAGTAGTCGGGTTTTTCCTCATTTTTCGTTTCCTTTTTTACTTTTTAAGGTGTAGTAAAACTTTCATTAACTGTGGCAACGGTTGAGGTCAACCCCCCCCCCCCCCCACCTCGTGCTGTTTCTCGGGCAGCTAACGCTAAGAATCATACTGTACGTATAAAGGATTTTACTCATTGGTTTATAAAATAAAATATATTTATTTAAATTTTATTGAATTATAAATGTGTTTCGGTGCAAAGGAGTTCTTCTGCAAGGAGTTCACTGAGCTCATTCCTTAAATACATATTTTTTTAAACTTGATCATCCGCAAGCAGCATCGTCATAACTATAAAATTAGGAGTAATCGGTCTAACGCCATCCTGACAACGTTATTCTCGAAGCAGGTCGTTCGTGCATACTGAAGAGAGACTGGGACGTACCCTGTCTTGTCTAACCTCTGCAATTGCTGTTACATCTTAACTGTATTTATTGTGGCCAGTATGAAAATTTTTTTCGTGTTGTTTGAGACTTGTCCGGTAGGCCAAATGGAAGGATGTGGGGGAGACACACGCCAGTGCAGGCCGGAAGCGAAGAAGATGGAGGCTCATTGGAGGTAGAGTAGTGTGTGTGTGTGTGTATATGCATTTGTGTGTAGACGTAGTGTGTGGCCATATAGGTAAAGGGAGTGGCTGATTAAAATGCCATAGGTTTATACATGAGGGCGGCCAAGGCAGGGACGAGTAACGCAGGTAGCCAAAGCTGGAGGGAGGCGACAGGGAGGCCTCATGGTAGGCGGGGGATACAGAGACGAGTGCTAAAGACTAGGTATGTGGTTAGGGAAAACTTAAATTGTAATGCGATCAGGAAGGCAGGTTGAGTATGTTTATAATTGGGAATAAGTGTTTCTATGTCTTTGACGCTGGCGGCGACTGGGAGGAGGTCCATCGGCTATAGTAAGGAGACGGTTTATGAGGAAGGAAGGTCTGCGGGTATTGCGGGTAGTTCTGCTGATGGAGGTGGCTATGGATTGTATGGATAGTGTAGGAAAGTGCGTTATTTTGGAGTTTGTGAGTATTTCCAGTTTATCTTATACACGAAGAAATCGAGGTTTGGGTAGAGTATGTTTAGTACAGAGCGCTATTGGGGGTTTTAGTAAGGGGAGGTCTGCGGTAAATAAGTTGAAGAGCTCGCCGTTCGGTGATTCGGTAGGGTGCGAGGCAGGCAGGGTCGGCAGTCAGAAGTATGGGATGAGCGTATGTAATAATCGGGCGGACACAGGTCGTGTAGATTCGACCAAGTAGTCCGCTGGAGAAACGGTCGTTGCTACTGATGGTATGAACACTGATCGTTGTATCTTCATATACACAGTTCAGTACTTTAATTAAACCATTGGACGAAGCTTATCGATACATAACCTCTCAGTTTTAAAAGAACCCGGTCTTTGAAAAATTAATTTTTTTTACTAATTTCTTTTTGTTTTTAAACGAATCTGCAGATCTTCCTCTTTAAAATGATATATAATTTACAGGGTATTTTCTTCGTTTATAACTATAAAAAGAACTTTTGAAATCATCATCTCGCGGACTTCATGCGTGATTTTTGACATCTGCTTACATGTTGGATATGAATTTGTAATTATTATTTTTTTTGTATACATCTATACATACTGAGGTATTTTTTAAATATACAATGTATTTTTCCCACTCTTGCAATGGCAACGCTGATTTCGATACTTCTAACATCTATTTGTAATGATTCTTTTTTCTTGGATTTCGTTGTCCATGACGTGTCCGTTACTTAACTAAATATCACTATAATATTGACGACTCGGAAAACTAAGTTTTTTATAAGTAAAAACGTAAAGTTTTACCTTACAGCCTAAACCGGCTTTCACCTATAGAAGGCTTCATCAGAGGCTGTCGAATTCGAACACATCTCACCACACACACACAGCTTCGATCTTTCGAAAAACTATCTCGTCACCAACAACAAGACGAACAGCGCTACTAACGACAGCCTCTGATGAAGCCTTCTATAGGTGAAAGCCGGTTTAGGCTGTAAGGTAAAACTTTACGTTTTTACTTATAAAAAACTTAGTGTTCCGAGTCGTCGATTCTTTTTTGTTATGTTACCGAAGAGATTATGTTTACAATTTTGCTGTTTTTCGATGCATTCCAAAAATTCATATTTTTTAGGACTCAAGGAACATTTTTTCAACAACCGTTATAGGTAATTTAATGAAATTTTCAAAGTGTGTTATTCTTAGTAAAATGCAACATAACACCAGGGCATTTTCTGATACATTGATGTGCTACGAAGCGTCTTTATGTGCCTCTGAAGTGTAAACATTTAAAGTGCTATAACACATCACTAAAAAAAACTTGTCTGCTTTCTATTGTGAGATATTTCAAAATCCTTAGGCTACATTTTTTTATAATAGAGTAATAAAGCAACGGTAAAAATTTAACTTCAATACATTAAACAGAGCCTGAATAAATGTTCCTTACATTAGAATGGTGAAGCATAGAAGGACCGGGTCCTCCTTAACTCTTTTACCCTAAAAAAAACCTTTTTATAGTCCACAAAACTTAAAACCCATACAGTCCACACTTTTAAATAGTAGAAAGCCCCAAAGAAACGTTTCTAAAATTTACAATCCTTTATTTCCGAGTAATAAGAAATCTTTTTAGTCTTCATCATCTTCGTCATCATTCAGCATGTAATAGGTAATTATTACGTATTATTATTATTATTATTACTGCCTAGTCTTCGTTCAGTACTTTACTCTGCTGCCGTATTTAACGAGGTCATCTTTCTGTCTGACAAAGCGACTCGTCGTTGTCTCTTTACTTCCTTTGACCTTCAATTTACCACCTTTCGTGATCATCTGGCAAATGTCTTGTTCACCTCCCTTTCTATTTTGTAAATTATGAAATGATACCGCCTATTCAATGGCGGATTTACCACTAGGGAGGGAAACTACGCAGTTGCCTAGGGCCGTAGCGCGGGGAGGGGGAGGGCGAGAGACTAACGCTGTATGTAAGAAGTTTCTGAAATCGTTGCCAGGTTCAAATCATGTCCAACAGTTAGCGTACAGCTCAGTTGTATCGGATCTGTCTGACATTTAGGCCTAATACATCGTCCAAAGAAAACAAAGTTCCAAAATAGACGTTTGTCTGATCCTATTTATCGCTGCGCAAAATGTCACAACGTTGGTGCGTGTGGATTGACGCAAAAGACGCGTAGTGGATTACAGTAGCCCTACCCTGCACAAAATAACCTCTCAATAAAATACAGTTTGTACTTCTGACTCAATAAAGAATTTGTTCAATACACTTTTGCCGTTATACAACAGTAGATTTACTGGTGTCCCTTCCGTGGGTGTGTGGTGGGAGGGTGAACGACAAAGTTACAGGAACGTGGAAGAGTAAGCAGTGCTGGGTCGACAGATTTCAGACCCCTCCAAGGCTTCTACCTACTGTTTTAAAGTAGCGAGAACTAGCATAAATCTTTGTATTGTGCAACAGATTATCAAGATTTTAATTTGATTTCCTTTTCACATACCTTACAACAAAGAGGAAAGTCACTCTCCCTCGCTTAACTTTATCAAGTTAACGCTTCCCCTTTTAATTACGTCATAAAAAACAAATTTTCTTCAAATAACTGTAAAATCTAAAGCTGCCCTGTCATTACAAATTGATTTTCACCGTCTTTTGAATCTGTCATTGGCTTGATAAATTCTACTGAAATTGAAGAAGCGTTAACAATATTAAGTGGCGTACTGTACCAGGCAGCCCAACAAGCCACGCCACATTTGAATACGTAGGAAGAAATCAACGAAGTACCTTCAGAGATTGAAAACTTATTGTAGTAAGAAGACGAGCAAGAGCAAGGTAGCATCGAACTCAAGGCCACTAAATAAACCTGCTTTTAGCAGCGCAAGTAACGGACTAAATCAGTACTAAGAGATCCTGAAAAGTCTTTCTTCGAGAATAACACAATATAAGACCGCTATAAACCTGTAAATATCCCCTGTACTTATCTAAGCAGTTTCTGTTACAAATTGGGACAAAGGAAAAACGAGACTGTTTACCAAACATCTTGCTAAAGTGTTATGAGAACTTCAGCGCTTGCCGGGCTGTATGTCCGTGGTCCAATGTTGTTTGATCCAAACGTTTAACATTCAAAATACTAAGACAATAAGAATTTGCCTTTCTTCTGACTGACTGGTATTGTCAGACAACAACTTCGTGCGGACACCAAAGTTTATAAATACGGTTGTCCTACTCACAGCCACTAGCCTTAACCACAGTTCAGTCGTCACTGACTACGAAACCTTTGTCAGTGTTTTGCAGCCTTCTGCTCTGAAGATGCCCGTCGAAGGCACGTTTGCATCAACCAACTGTGGACCACAGCCTCACAGCCCGGCCAGCCGAAGTTCTCATAACATTGAAGCCGGCCGTGAAAGCCTCAGACAGGATCTTGCTAAAGTATTCGCTAAACGACCAAAAACTGAGCGACGGGATAAATACATGTCTCATGCCCAAATAGCGACTGGGGTTGTAAACATTAGGATGGTGCCACACATACAGATGGAGTAACACTAAAAACAATAAAGATTTACTTAGAAAAGGAATATTACTTCTGTACATGTTCAACGCAATCTTAAGCCTTATTCTGGCCCATGTAACTGAATACTATTGAAACCATTTTACTGAAAGCCATAAAATTATCTTAGTGCAGGTACTATCAAGCGTTCCAATCAGTTCGTTGCTTCAAAGCTCCTCAAAAGACACTTACTCCATAGAATAAATTCTGCTCTACCTACTGAAGAATGGATTCCTCTTCATCAACTTGGTTATCGTCAGAACCACTCTACTATCCAGGATAATCAGAGTAACTCGAGTAATAACCAACTACAAAAACAAGAAAAGCATTGTAGGCTACTTCATAAAGTTTGGCATGGTGGATTGACGTAAAGGGTAGAGCATCGATTATCCGAACCTCTCGGGACGAGGCCACGTTCGGATAATCGATCGTAAATTGAAAACATTATTTCTCTTTAAAAAGCAAAGGTTCTTATTATAAAATCATTTCTAACATACTGTTATATAATTACAGCAACCTGTATACTGTACTGTAATGTATTACTAAGGCTAAAAATTAATGTATTAAAACTGAGTGTAATTAACAAAAACCAAAAGTTAATTTCAATAAAATTAGAGTTTAATGACAAACACAGTACTATAAAATTAATTAAAAATTAAAAAACAAAATAAAATATACAGTACCATGGATTTACACTTTTTTGAAGAATTGTTCTATCACTGTCTGCTTCAAACCGATATCCCGTTTTCTCGCTGCTAAAGACTGAAATCGTTTAAGATTCATAAGCTGAATACAATCTTCTGTTTCGGCCCACTTTAGAACAGTCTCAAGTGCGTCAAAAGCGTTTGCTGCCGTCGGTGGTTTTGTATTACAGTAGTAGCATTCTCGCCTCTTCATCTGAATGTTTCATTTTCATTACGTTCATTTAACGACTGAACTATCTTCATCGGTTAATAACTGAAAACCGGGATCGGCTTCATCCACCTTTAGCCAATCGTTAACACGTGTCCAATATATTACTGCACAATACAGCACATAATTGTACTTTTTATTGAGTTCGGATAATAGATCGTTCGGTTAATGGATGTTCGGATAATCTATACACTACTGTATAGCCATTCCTAATTGATGAAAAAATTGGAACTAGAGTGAACGAAGAGGTATATGAAAACTTTCCTGTTAAATGAATTTTAACGACGAAGGGTTTGCGAGGATCGATCAAAATAGTATAACACAAATTTTAAATTATTTGTGTCGACGTTTCGACAATATTTATTATCATCATCAGGATTGTTGTTGAGTTGTTACGACGCCAAACACACAACTGTTGGTGTAGACACAAATAATTTAAAATTTGTGTTATGCTTTTTTGCCCGATCCTCGCAAACCATTAATCGTTAAAATTCACTGATTGATGGTCACAAGGAAATTAAGGTTTCCTGTTAAACCTCAAGGAGTTCCTCAAGGGGCCGTCATGAGACCAGTACTCTACGTTCTATGTACAGTAGATCCACACACTACCAGAAACATTGCCACAGGAACATTTGCAGACGATAATGCAATCAGCCGATGCAATCCAGACGTTTGCAGGAAGATCTCCGATATTCTACAAACTCATTTTGATCATCTAAAAGCCCGGCTAAAAGCACAGAAGATAATCATCACCATCTTCACAACACGGGATAGCCAAGGCGCTGCCTGTCCCGCCTTCAAAAACTCTCAAGCTATCATTTCCTGGGTCTACCCACACACCTGTGTCCTATAGGTTTGTATTTCCAGGCTAGTTTGGCCAGTCTGGAATCTCACATTCTTTCTAAGTGTTCTTCCCACCGGTGTTTGTAATCTTTTAATTTTTTATTCAAGTTAAAAACTTGTAATTCTTCTCTTATGGCCTTATTCTTTATACGGTCAAGTTTAGAACACCTTTTTACTCCTCTTAAGAATGCCATTTTCGAGGCCCGTATTTTACTGTCTTGTTTCTGTTTGTAGTCCATAATTCACACCCAAAGGGCAGTACAGGGACTGCCATAACTTTTTAAAACTTTAATTTTGTATCTCGACGTACCTTGTTTCAAAACATACAGCTTCTATACAGTTTCATTTTAGCAGATCTGGAGATTATGTTGGATTTCAAGAGGTTCTTATGTACGTGGTATGACCGGTTTTCAGCAATTGCCTTCTTGTGGATTTCTTCGGATATCTATCTGGTTTGTATTATTTAGATCCGTTCCCAGATATGAAGAACTTGCTATCCCTTCAAAGTATAATTCCCGATTTTATAATTCTGAGTAACTTTATAATTTTATGTTATCTTGCCTCTGATGAATTCATTTTCATATATTTAGTGTTTGAAAAGGAGGAGGAAGATTTATTCCGCCTTCAAAGATCCTCCAACCATTTCTTCCTGGGTCTACCCACACACCTGTGTCCTAAAGGTTTGTATTTCCAGACTTGTTTGGCCATCTGGAATCCAAGATGGCGGCTGGTGGTTACAAATTTTGGTGGTTGCAGTAGTTGGTTGAGTGGATGGGAGATCGGTTAAAAGACATTAAACTATCATAATCACAGTTATACAAAATTATTACTATAATTTTATAACCTCAAACAACGGATAACGTTTACCATGAAACAACGTAAACACTAAACCTGACATACCGTAACTTATAAGTCAAGAAGGCTGTGCTGATTTCATGACACAAAGTTGCTCTACAGCGCTACTAGTGGAGCGTTACAGAACGTTTTGCAACCGCCTAGCCAACATTGGGAACATGGGGTAGTTGTGAAGAGTAGCGCGCGTCCTCCCATATGTTTGTGTAGTAAGCTCTGGCATATATGGCAGATTTTACTACAAAAATTTCCAAACAGTCTGGGCGGCACATTTGAATTGTACGCGAACATTACCGCGTAGGATCTAATACGCTCTCCGTTTAAATTTATGATACTTTTAGCTGCTTAATGTTTTCGTATATTATTTTGTAGTTTAGTTATTCTATATTAGTGGTTGTGCAACGCTGCAACCATAGCACTAGCCGCCACTGCTGGAATCTGACATTCTTTCTAAGTGTTCTTTCCACCGTTGTTTATAATCTTTTAGTCTTTCATTCAAGATAAAAACTAGTAATTCTTCTCTAAGGCCTCATTCTTTATACGTTCAAGTTTACAACATCCTTTAACTCCTCTTAAGAATGCTATTCCTGAGGCCTGTATTTTAATTTCTTGTTCCTTAGTTGTCCACAATTCACACACATAGGTCAGTACAGTACAGTGACCGCCATAACTTTGTAAAACTTCAGGTTTGTATCTCGACGTAGCTTGCTTTTAAGAATACGGTTGATTGTCTCACAAAATGACTAGAACTAACCGAACTTAACATCAATATCATAATTCTTATCGTAGCCAATATCATTTCCCAAATAGTCAAAGTAGCTCACCTGTTCTAGAATTTGATCATTAATAATTATTTTTGTTTTTATTAGTTCCTTGCCTCGAAATACCGTTGCCTTTGTTTTTGTAGTGGAGACTTTCATATTATATTGTTTGCAAATCTGATGAAGCTTGAAAACAGATTTTTGTAAAGCAGATTCTGTATTTTGAATTACAGCATAGAAGATTAAAATCTATAAAAGCAAATCAAAGAAAGTGCAATTCATTTTGAGAATAAAACAATGTCCACTGACATACACAGACATCACCGACATGCCCAGTGACTCCAGAACTAAATGTCTAGGATTCCACATGGACACGTGGAGAGAACACGTAGCCAGGAAACGACAATATATAGACTTAAAAGTCAAAGATCATCTGGTTGACAGGAACGACCGCCAGCTTATCTCTGGAAAACAAATTATTGTACAACGCAATTGTAAAATACAGCTGGGCACACGGCACAGGCTGTGGAGGCGCCCCAGCAAGCCAGGGAAACCAGTTTAAAGTTTCCGTATAGTTGATAAACGCTCCTTGGTAAAAATCAAGCTCTACACGCAGACTTACGGGTTCCTTTTGTTAAGGACATCATCAAAACAAAAAGCAAAAAACATCACGAAAGACTGAAATATCAGGCAAATATCGTACTGTACCTAGTACTGAAACAGCCCAATGCAAGGCCATTGGTACCAGCCATCAGACCCTCTAGAAGACAAAGAGTTATGCGCTCTAGATTTATATATTTAGAATATACAAATAATATTTCTGATAATAAATGCCTTTAATTCTTGTTTTGAATATTCTGTGTATGTCTTTCATCATGCTTACACTTTATGACATACGTTTGAACTCTAATCTATTACGGTTTCGTCAAGAAGTATTGTGTATAAACTACCTAGATGTGGAGTCTTCATTCTCTTTTCAAATTGAACAATACACACTTGACCTCAGAATAGCATCCTGAAACTCCCGCGGTCCATCGTGGATACCGGGCAGCTAACTTCCCACAAGTCAGGCGTTGTTTATGTGCCTGTTGATCCAAGAGAGGTAGGCCCATCACATTGCTCTCTGCCATCCATAACTGACAAACAACTAGAAAGGGCTTTCACGCTCTCCCGAGTGAGCAAAGAATTCCTAATATATATTTTACAAGTGAAAACAGTGACAGAAACATAAACTCGTTCCCCTTACTTTAAAACATTAAAAAATCATTTATCTGTGTAGAGGCTCCCGGTGAGGTTATCACTCCATGAGACGTTTGGGGTCAAGATGTAAAATACTTCGAAGGCTTACACGGCCGGAGTCAATGTTATTAAAATCCATTCCGGGGCTGTTTGGCGGTGGTCCATTGTTTTGTTCTAAAACAGACGTTTCGGCTTCTTTAGCCTACGTTAGCCTTAAGCACAGTGCTGTGGTCTCTAACGTGTACCACCCTACGTTAGTGCAGCTCGATGTTTACACTGATAATGGCAGTCGATGGTACTGTCGAAACGTCTGTTTTGGAACAAAACAATGGACCACGGCCAAAGAGCCCGGGAATGGATTTTAATAACGGGGTCAAGATCTTTTAACATCACCGTATCTCCGAGTTTAAAGAGATGTGTTAATCTTTATTTTGGATTTACTAGAGCTCTTGACTTTCTAACTTTCCACTTTCTGACTTTCTATCTTTTGATTTTTTTAACATTCCCATATTAGGACTGTTTCTTCCTTCTTATAATAATTTTTATGTAATATATATTTTCTATTATTTTATTATATATACGTGTAAATATATAGCCTATACACAAATACGTGTATGTCTGTGTTGCTTACAATGTACTTTCTCCAAATATATTAAATATACAATTATATGAAAAGTCATGATATCATTATCTTATAACAAGATTACGTAGGAAAATAAAAATGACGTTTTTGAGACAAAGGCTTAAGAAATGGGTCTGAAAAGACTCAGGGATTTTAAAAGGTAGGGGATCCGTAAAACCTGATGACTTCGGAAATAAATAATCGGTTTGAAACGAAAAGAATTGTTCGAATAGCAACGCTTGTATCGGCAGGACACTTTCGTATAGTGTACAGGAAGGAACAGTAAAGAAGAGATAAGCGAATGCAAGAAGAAATAATTTTTAAAAAATTCTTTAGAATACAAACCAAAATGCCGAGGGAATGCGAGTATGCAGACAAAATGTGGGTAGAATGAAAAGAATCTACAATAAAGCCTGGTTCAAGTGAAGAAGATAATGATGATGATAAGGATGGTGGTGGTGGTGGTAATAATGACAGAGAAGCCAACGTTGACGTCGAATGTTGCAAACAAAGAATAAAGATGGCTAGATGAAAACAGAGTGAAAGCAGGTCAGAATGGAATCTGCTTCAAGTGGAGGAGAGGTTTATAATGATGATGATGGTGGTGGTGATGTGATGGAGGTGGTAGTGATGATGCTGACGGAGGTGGTGGCGATGGTGGCGACTAGCTAGAATAAAGCCTGCTTTAAGCGAAGAAGATGATTATGGTAGTTATGATAGTGGTGGTCGTGGCGGTGTCGGTGGTGATGGTGTGATGATAGTAGAAGTGTGGTGGGGTGGTGATGATGTGATGGAGGTGGTAGTGATGATGGTGACGGAGGTGATTGTCATGGTGGCGACTATAATAAAGCCTACTTCAAGCGAAGAAGATGATTATGGTAGTTATGGTAGTGGTGGTCGTCGCTGGTGATGGTGTGATGATAGTAGAAGTATGGTGGGGTGGTGGTGGTGGTGGTGGTGATGGTGTGATAGTGGTGATGATGGTGTGATGGAGGTGGTGGTGTTGATGTAATGATGGTGATGGTGGTTGTGGTGGTGGTAGTGGCGGTGACAATGAGAGGACCCAACGTTTAGTTTCTCTGGTAGATTTCAGCAAATGGGCGTTGGCGGTTAACGCTGTAAATAAGGCAATCGGTAAGCCTGTTTACTGCGTTTTAATAAACAAATAAGACCTTTGAGTCCGCTTGTGAAGGCTTGAGAAATAAGAGGTCAATGAAACGCATGTTCAGTGCAGACAGTTCTCCTGCGTCAGAGTGTAAACAAAACACCGGTCTCCGACGTCATAGAAGCAACTCGTTACATCACCCAGGCCGATGTAAACAAGCTAAGTGCGTGCGCCTGGATTGGCCAATTAACCGGTCAATCGTTGATTGCAGCGGTGGTTCCAAATTTGGGAGGTTAGGTCAAAATAAAACATTTAAACAGTAGGCAGACCTACATATGAGAATACTGGGTGCAAAACTCACATTATCCATTTTTTTTGCAATATTGAGTTTATGCATATTCGGCTTGTAAAGGCAAATTGGCTTATAATAGTATTTTGGACCAAAAGTAACATTTTAAGGCTTTAAATGAGCCTTGAAAATACCATTATGAAACAAAAGTCCCATTATCCAACAGCTGTTTTGCAGCAAAACTCACACTGTCCAATTCAACCAATCAGGTAGCCCGTTTAACACCCAAAGCATCATGGGCTTGCCTGCACCAACAGCTTATCCTAATCATTTTATGTACCCTAAAGATTTTTATAACTAATGATTTTTATGTATATTTTTTAATAGTTTTATCTCAAACACAAAATGTAATACAAGGTTTTTTCTCTAACTATAATTGAAGGTTGCCTACAATATTACATTTTTTTAAATGTGTTTATTTTTCTCCTAAGATTCATTTTCCTTGGTCCTTGTTTTTTTGTTAGAGATAAACTCTTTTCGTTCATAACTAACATTCTCCATGGCAGTTTGCTGCAAAACTTAGACTGTCCATAATTTAAACTTATTTTAGTAGCTTTAGCTCATCTACTAAGAGTCCGGAGATGTATGCAAGTAGTTCGTATGGGAACTAAGTTATCATGACAAAACTTTTGCACCAATATCTCATGTGTGTCAAGATTAATAAGTTTTATCGTTTTTTCGAAAGTTTTAAAAAGTGGATAGTGTGAGTTTTACATCTACACCCCTCATATCTGCATCATACATAGTGCTGTCATATGGAAAGAATATAAACTTCCTGTTTTCCCCCAAAAGAGAGCTGCTGTTGATAATGGAATGACTTCACTGGTATCGGTTGTGTGCCTATGGTCGATCCCTTGTTCCCACTGTCACGAATGGTTGCTAAAACCATCACTAAGTTTGCAGTAACCAAATACTAAATATGCAGCGAAAGGCGAAAATCAAACAGTATCGTGCTTTTTACAAACTACACGTTGTTTGAAAGCATACAGAATCGCTAACTTAAAAAATCACAAACACAAAAGCATTAAACAAAGAAAAAATAATTCTTAACACACAGTTAATACATAGCTGTTGACACTGTACTATCACAATCGCAGTTGTACAAAATGATTCCTATTTTATAACCTGAAACAACGGTTACGTTGAAAGTAAAGTTTACCTTCAACCAACGTAAACACTAAATCTGACACTGCTTACAAATCAAGAAGGCTGTACTTGACTTCGTGACACAACCAAGGATACGCTACAACGCTACTACAGGTGCGTTGCGAAAGCTTTGCAACCACCAGCCAGCCCGAGGGGTTGTGCGGGACGAAGGATAAGCCCGTCCCGAGCTTCTTATAGAGCTCCTGCCGCAGGGACCGTACATTTTCTGGATATTAAGGGTGTGGCCTGCTACCGCCCGTGGGCAACCACCAAGCTCACATATAAAGCTTTGTGGAATTATGAAGAGTAACTCCGTGTCCTCCAATATGTAAGCTCTGCCATTTACTCTTGAAGTTGCGATCGACCTACAACCATCAGCCTGTGCGCCACATATGAATTGTACGTGAACTTTGCCGCATAGAAACTAATGTTTTCCGTTGAAATTGATGACACTTTCAAATGCTTAATGTTTTCGTATATATTATTTTACAGTTATGGCGAGAGTTTGAAGTCTCAAATATAACTGTTTGCTATGCTCGACATGCATAGCCAAAAAACAGGGTTCGTCTGACGAACGGATTATGACGAGGAACGACTTACAGCGCTTGTACGAAATTAGCTTACAATACGAGGCGATGCAGATGTGGCTGCTAATGTTAATGTCAACCAGTAGCAATATTAATGAAAGACGCGATTCCGTCATTCATGGATAATACGATGACAAATGTAATTGTTCGCTGAATAGTAATTCAATAATTATTTGTGATGATACGGATTTTCGGTAACGACGCCGATATTAGGAAACTTTTCAGTGGCTTATTACTTGTTCAAACTCGTACTGAAAACAGGAGACGGACACTGTAGATTCTAACCGATTTCTTTGTAATGTTGTCTGTGCTTGTATAGGCCTACCTTACCACGTTCTGTCGAGAACCTCTTGACCTGCCAGCAGTGGCGTAACTAGGAGGGGGGGGTGAGATGAGACTAGCTTGAATGTTGAACCACACCCCATTTTCCTCAGGACAAATGAGAAATTCGGGATTCATTCCACATAATTTTATAAATAAGTATTATAAATTCTTTACGCCTCAAAGTTTATGAGTAAACCAAAGTGAAGTACAAGGGTTGAAATGGAAAACGCTGATTTCAAATTATCCTATCTTTGTTAATTGTTATCCTAATTAAAGGTAATAAATCTCATGTCATTAGTAATCACTTTAATTCTAAATTTGTATTATTGTCACGACATTACAAACCAATCTACGTATTTATCGAATGTTCCAGAGGAATCCGGCTGAATGTTGTGGCGTGCGTGATTTCAACATGCGCTCGCGAGACTTTTCTGTACGTCGCCAGCCCCGCGCAATGTGTCGAGGCCGCAATCAATTGCGTCCTAGTGTAGAGCTGAGGCGTAGTGTTTTCTAGTAGACGCATATTAGGGAAAATTCTGGCGGGGTATAAATTCAAGTACTCGGCGACGTTCAGTTTCAGTTTGAGTTGCGAATTATTGGAGTGGGGTTTGTAGTATTGTGGCGAAGTATTACGTGTTTTATAATTGTGCGGGACTATTGTAATACAATTGTGTTTTATATTAGTAGACATTTTATTGTGTGTGAACAATTTTTATTTGATTTGTTGTAAGAGACTATCTGTGTAAAGCTGGTGATTAGTGACGTAATTGGTGTCTTGTCTTTTGTTTTCCACTGTACCATGCGACGATCAGTTAGACCGTCGTAACATTAGTAATAAATCTGGTGGGCTAGTGAAATGAGATTTTTACGATCAGTACTAGGAGTATCACGGAGGGACCGGCTAAGAAATATGATATAAGAAACATCCATGGGATATACAACCTAAACGAAAGGATACAGCAATGCAGACAGGATTGGACAGACCACGTTGAAGGATGCACAAGAACAGGATACCAAAACAAATTTTGGTTTATAATCCGAAAGGACGGCGGAATATTGAAAGACTAATGAAGAGATGGTCGGGCCAAGAGAAGAAGAAGAAGAAGAAGAAGAAGAAGAAGAAGAAGAAGAAGAAGAAATCTGGTAAAAATGAGGCTTTCTGAGGATATTTTGAAAAATCTGGTTTCATTACCCCATGACACTTTAATTTAATAAGGATGTTGTCCTTAGAAAGTTTTAAGCAACTTGTAGTCCGTGTTAAAGTACGTTTTTTACATAAAGTCTGTCAATAAAATCTTCCCATTTTCCGAATTAAAGTCAAGAAACTGCTACAGTAGTTTGTTTATGCAAAGACGACGGTTCAAACTGTAGAGATATTCTTGTGAAGAGAAGTGTGTGTCAGGGCAGAAAAAAATAAAGGCACATTATCAAGCCTTCGTTTTCTGGAGCATATGTAAATGGTTTTTTAAGGCTGCAAATAAGAACGTTATTTTCCAGATATAGAATGATCGCCATTATAAAGAAAACTGTAATTTCATTTTATTAATTTACAAACTTGTAGTTTCTTTTATAATTATTTTTAACCCTTAATTTAACACACGCGACTGGGTTAGAAATTGATCCACGTTAAGTCATTATGGAATGAATGTCGCTGAGCTTTTTAATAGCTCGGGGAGGGGGGTGATCCCCCTGATCCTCCCTCGTAGTTGCGCCACTGCCTGACATTGAACGAAGTACCAAAGCTACTCACAATTGCTCACTCTCATGTCGTACTACCGAAAGGCCAGTAACAGCTACGTATTTAAAATAGTTGATGTTGTTGTTGTTGATGCAAATGAATATAACGGAAATGTCAGGCGCAATGCAGATAACTGCGTAGTACATTTGCGACCGACAAGTCAGTTCATTCTCTCGCTTTCTTTCTCGTATAGAGGTCATCCAGGTACAGACGAGCACATAATCTAATATACAAACTAGTTATTCTCTTTTGTATCTAACTTGCCTTTGGCTTTGTAGAAGCCGTTCTTCTTCTTTTCTTATTTTTCTCCTCCTTCTTCTTCTTCACCACCATGGATGTGACAGCCCTTTCCTGCAAAATGTCCTTCGTTGTTGCGCCTACTGTGTATTCAGTGAACGTCCGCCGAAGCAAGAAGTGTCGGCAGTCTGTACTAGGGTATTATTTGTTGGTTTTCTTTTTCTATCCGCTCCTACGTTTATTTTTTGTATTAATGTCCTTATGTGATTATTTTTATTAATACCTCTCACGTTTTTTCCTCCTATCCTGCTATTTTTAGGGGAGATCAATTTCAGGAACAACAGGAATCTGGAGGGTAAAAGAATGGACACGCTTGTCAAGTTTTAGGAAATCGGTCGATGCGCTCAAAAGTTGTCTTGAGATATACCACAAATAGACAGATAGACAAGCAAATGCCCAACGGTCGATTAGAAACTGATTAAAGACTATTATTAGTATTATTATTATTATCATTATATATGTTGACGTCCTCGACTTCTTTAGTGACAAAAAGAAGTTTCAACGGACAGTAAGGGATGGAATTTTCTGGCTGCACATGCTTGACTTGTTGGAGGCGTAGTACTTAGAATTTACTATGTTTTCTACTTTTTCTTGTCACAGTCGTCTAGTTAACTTGACACAATAAATCCCTCAGATTGATGTTTCAAGTGTGATATACTAAAGTTCTATGAACCGTTATATCACACTAGCTTGTCTCGTGCTCTACTGGGTGTCCTGTCCCAGTGGCTGTATCAGCAGGGTGTAGGGTTCTGTGGGAGCCCTGCAAAAAATCTACAAAAAAAAAACAATAAAATACAAAGATTATTTACACGTATATAATTTCTAACTTTACTTCATTTTAGTTTTAATAGTATTGTTACGCAATACGGAACGGTCTGGTAGGCCTACTATGGAGAACGCTCGTATAAACACAGTATAACGCAGACAGCGTCATAACAGTATATCTACATACACTCAATGATAGAACTGTTTCTGGTAGAGTGGTAAAGTAGAGGTAGATACTCAGTTTGGAAGAAATACTGTTCATTAACGTTCGAACAACAGCTGTTTTCTAAAGCTTACTGTTATGGAGAAAGCTTACACGAGACGAGTCTAAGTTTGTAAACGTTCTTGGCTAAGAATGTGGTGCCGGTGGCTTCCGAACAGCAATACAATTTATTACATTTCGTGTGCAGTAAAATAGTATGGCAGCCAGCACAGTTTGGCATACGCTGTACAAGAGACTACATACTGTACATTGGAAAAGGTAATAATATTTCTCGTAAGAGATTTTGTTTTATGTACTTGTACGTGAGTACGAGTAAGCTTACGTGAAACTGCTATGACCTTGCCCTTGTCTCTGTCTGTCTGTCTCTCTGTCTCTCTCTCTTTTCAACTCTCTCCAGTTTCGCCTTATGTTTTTCACCTCCGCCCTTACACTCTTTCCTTCCTCTGTACACTACCTCTTTCTTTCGATTTATTTTTCTTTTAACTTGGAATTTAAAACTCTCTCTCTCTCTCTCTCTCTCTCTCTCTCTCTCTCTCTCTCTCTCTCTCTCTCTCTCTCTCTCTCTCTCTTCACACACGCACACGCGCGCGCGCGCACGCACACACACACACATGTACACAAACATTTTCCTACATTCAGTTTCTTGATTATTATTTATTTAATATTTATAACCATTTCTCCTCAAGATATAGTATTTCCTTATTTGGGACATGTTTCGGGAATCTTATTTTTCCCATCCTCAGCCAACTTAATTTTTGATCTTGTTAATATTTGTGTTCCGGTTGGTTGTTGCTATGGTTTCCTGTTGGCTTTTGTTAGTTTAAATTGGTGTTATTGTGTGTGGGTGCGGTATATACACATTTGTTTTTTTAGTTTTTTGTGTCGTGTTTTGTGTTGACTTTTATTTGTTCAGGTTTTAGTTTGTTTTGTGTTTATATATTTGTAAATTTGTCCACATGTTCATATTATTGTGCCTTTGTGTGGTATATGTTTTATCATATGGGAAAATTTTCAAATATATAAACACAAAACAAACTAATACCTGAACAAATACAAGTCAACACGAAACACGACACATTTTTCAAAATAGTCAACATTGAAAACACCCAAAAAACAAATGTATACACCACACCCATGCACAATAATACGAATTTAAACTACCAAAAGCCAACAGGAAACCGTAGCAACAACCAACAGGAACACAAATATTCAACAAGACCCAAAATTAAGATGGCTGAGGATAGAAAAAATAAGATTCTCGAAACATGTTCCAAATAAGGAAATAATATATCTTGAGGTAAAATAGTTATAGATATTAATTAAATGATATATATATAACGGATCTTTACAGCTGTCACCGTTTCTCCGTCCCCAACTTCCATTGTAACCTATCGTAGCATTATCAGGCGCCCTCGGGGGAGCCTGTAACCCCTAGAGGGCGCGTCCCCAGGTGGCGGATAGGGGAATGCCCTAACCGATCTGGTTCTTGCTAGATCGGCGGGTAGGAGGGAAATAAAATACCTCCCGCGAACCAACAGGCAGGGTAAGTAGGGCTCCTCAGCCGCAGAAGGCAACCTACCTAAGAGAAGGACACTCTGAAATCAAACCCTGGCCCTCCAGGATGGGGGTTGAGTCGTTAGGTTAGCAACCTACACTTGTAAAAGCCATAAGATGCTAACAAACCCAACAAAAACCAGGCTCGGATGGTGGACAGGGATTTTGGTAGACGAACACAGCAACGGAAATGGACTTTGAGTTTGGCTATATGGAATATTCAAGGAATCAGGGCAGCGGAAATGGACTTGTTCAGGAGGAGTTGTAGAAGATCAAAATTAGACAGGGTTAGAAATGAGACTATTAGAGCCGAGATGATTAAATGATACATGTACTGTATATAATATACTGTATATTAAAAAATCACACCATTCTTGTTACATTATGAATATTAAATAATAAACAATATATTTTTACAAGATATAATTAAATATAACATATATTCTCGTAAAAAATATTAATTAATTTTCACACACACACACACACACACACACATCCCTTTTCACTTTCCTTTTGTCTTTTCTTGCGACAACTCCATTTTTCCCTAAACCTAATTTAAAAAACTATTTCTTATTGTCTGTGCTTTGCGTTTCCGTCATTCGCGCATTTCGGTCTCTCCAATCGTCCTCAGAAGAACCGCTTTTGATATACGGCATTTGTAATTCCTTGACCCAAACTTTTCTTCAACCATCCTCTTTTTTCCCTTGCCTACCGGTAAACCACTGTATTACGTGTTTATTTTCTATTTTTCTATTTTATATTTTACGTGAGCAGTCTATTTTCGTCTATCCTGCCTATACTTTCGTGCCAAATTAAATACTATTTCTACTACTTCACTGTATCCGCTGTCACCGTCATATTCTCATTCAGTAGCCTACTTTGTTCGTTGTTCGCTCCAACCGTAGTATTCTCATTTACCCTCTTAATTTCTGAGGCCAGTAATTTCTTTTCGTCTCCATCTGTATCCTTAATTGCACTTCTTATTTTCGATACTCCCAACGAACATATTACATCAATATTTTTAGAAAACTATCTAAGAAAGATACAAAGAGTATAACGTAATGAAGTCTCTGTTTTCTCTAAGATGAGAGCGGATGAGTCTTACCTACTAGTAAGAATTCACAGAGCGGATTTTATTTCTATAAAAATGTACGATTTGCATAACTAAAAACACGTTTAAATAAATACTAACAAACTGCAAGATAAAAGACTAAACCCAGGCACTACAATTTGTCGCTCTTTTTCTAAACTTTACGATCTTTCCAACCTTACCAAGTCAATGACAGACCTTCTCCCTAAACGGGAGCCCAATCGCTCGGATACAGTCTGTGAATTACTTAGGCGTCGCCCTTGATCTTTTGAGGCTTCAGAAGACCACGTGTCTAACGCACTCCAGCGTGGCCGTGGCGTCAAAACCAAACTATTCTTCTTTCTTTCACATCAAGGACCAGTGTCAGTACGCACTAAACTCTGCAACTTTCTCTGAGTTACCCTAACATATGCAGCCCCCCATTTCTGGTCCCTGTTAAAACCATACGCTCTTCAACGCCTTGAAACTTTCAAATCCAGAACTCTCCGCTACATCTTCGACTCTTTCTGATTCGTCCGAAATGACGCCATCAGACGAGGGTGCAGATTTCTTCGTTTGTCAAAATTTGTGCGATCCCTTACGGTCAAGCTCTTCAATCCGTGCCTTCAAGTCATCCTTTTCCCACCTTAGTGCGGACAAAGGCCTTCCACCCATCATACACAAACGGCACCAAGCCTTGCTCATTGACCCCACATAAGCTTTCTGCGCTCTTAATTCCTTCCCCGACCTTTCAAAATTTTACCTCCCATCCTTTAAATCCATTCCGTTGTATGACGAGAGATGGATCGGGGTTGCGCTTGCTTTAGGTGTGCCTAACACCACCTTTTGCATGCGTCTCCTTTCCCTCCAGTCTCTCCCATTCAGTCTCACTATTGCCATATAACAGCAACTCGGAACTCTTACTGGGCTGGCGAAAGTGCATCGACCCGCTGTGTGGGAGAAAATTCTGCCTCCCCAAGAGAAGGGTCCCCAGAGACTTCCTCGCTTCAGCCTTTGCGAATCGCTGTGCGATTCAGACTCTTCAGATGCTGCATCCGATCACTCCGCATTAATAAAAAAAACAATGAGGATCTCGTCCCGCAACAGAAGCGCAAGACCGCTACCAAGAAACTAGAAAGCAACAGACGGTCATCGGATTCGCCCGGACACTGCTACCACTGGGTCACGTAATTGTCTAGTGCCCCAAACACCTGTACCTTTCCACCCTTACAAATTCTCGTCAGATGTATCGGCCACTATTCATGTCAGAAGCACAATAGCTCTATCACTGGTGTAAAATATGAGGTCAAATGGTAAAATAAGCGGAATGCAAGAAAGAGGTTCTGGATTCAAAGTTGAAATAGGGTTGAAATGATACAAAGATATTAGTGCCTATATAGAGGGAGATCAGGAATGTGATCTGATGTTTTCAGAATGTGGCCACCCATAGATATCGAATTAAAGTTGGAAAAGAAGACTATAACAAGTATAATCTTTACAATTATTTCAGTGTTACTAAAATAGGCTCTCCAATTTCTTGTCGTTCTCGCAAAACCGGCGAATGGCGTCACACGCGGTTCACCTTGGCGACCGGCAGGTTGCAGCAAACACGGGAGAAATGTTTTTTGACTTCGTAGTAGCCGACGCTGTGCGCACAAACCGGTTTGATATGAAAGACGCGGATTGGCAGCTGCTCAATCTCATTGACTTACCGATAACAGCGCGCTATTTACTTATGAATAACGCGAAAAACATTTCACACGGAACATTGTTGCTCACCTTGTGTGTGTGTGTGTGTGTGTGTGTGTGTGTGTGTGTGTGTGTGTGTGTGTGTGTTTTGTATTTTCTCTGTAATGAAATTAATGGCCTGCCAGGTTAGTCATCTCTGAAAACAACCGGTGGGGTGCCGGCAAGTATTGAGTTTTTATAGAAGGAATAGTCATTATCGTATATTTTTCGACCTAACGATGTATTGTAATGATGATCATCAGACTGACTACTTCAGCGACACGTGTGGGTACGAATCCAATACAGAATGATTCATTTCCACGAACTCTGGCCCCCGACCAATACTATGTGATTGAGATTGTCAAAAGGAAAACAACTAGCCTTGATTGGCTGGATTAGCGTTGCAGTTCACAACAGATAAAGTTTGTTCAACTACAGTCGTAGGGAAATCATTAGCGTCTGGATGTTTCTTAGATGTAGAAAAAGCCTTTGACAGCGTATGGCACGATGGGGTTTTATAGAAACTCCGGGAAGTCCACTCCTAAACTGCTACCTTCATCTGATCGCTAGCTTTCTGACGGAGAGAACCTTCTGCGTCAAAGTAGGTGATTCTGTCTCTTCCGAGAGACGAATCACTGCCGGTGTCCCTCAAGGAACTGCTCTCGGCCCCCTTCTGTTCTCAGTTTATGTCAACGATGGACCGAGACAGTCTGGAGTCCAGATAGCCCTATTTGCTGACGACACGGCTGTATTTACAGCCGACTGTAACGCAGAACGGGCCGTCCTACGACTACAGCACCAGCTCGTTTCGCTCAGGGACCGGAAGATGTCTTTAAACGCAACGAAGAGTATAGACGTCCTATTTATTCTCTAAGCGCCGGAAAGATCCGCGGAGGCAACTTCGCATCGGCAGAACGTACTTGTGCTGGTCGAACGAAGTGAAGTAGGTACCTCGGTTTACACTATATCGTCGGGTCACCTGGCGTGCGCACGCTCAGACAGTTCATCAGCGAGCACCCGCTCGTTTGAGCCAACTGTTTCCACTCCTGGTCAGCTCGGCTATGACAAGGAAATTGGGCAAAATGATCGTTGGTGCGTATCTGCTGCTGATCATTAGGCCTACTTACGCTTGCCCGGTCTGGGGATATCTCGCCGCCATGCATAAAAAGAAGTTGCCAAGCGTCCTCGTCAGGAGTCTTTGGCTAGCGGCCGAAGTACCCCGTCGATTCTCTTCACGCCTACTGAGGAGCGGAATTGGCGTCCGCTCCTTGGACGACAGCATAAGGCGACTTGCACGCAAATTTTATGCACGCGTTGTAAGGTTCGCAGATAATCCTCTTAAAACCGGGCTGGGGCTGTACTGTATACGACCAGGTGATTCGTGGAAAACGACCTCGGTGTACACTGGGCTAGTGTAGGCTAGCGCAGACAGCCGATGTAAGGCCTGCTAAAAAGCATATCGCTCTACTTGGGCAGGGCCATGAGGTAGGAGCTTCAGAAGCTAGCTTGGAACTCAGATTCCAGCGTGGCACGTCTCTGAGTTACCAGTATCCCATGATCGTCGGCTTTTTCTAATCGTTTTAATAAAATTTTTGTATCTGCTTTCAAAACAACTAACAGGTTAAGAAAAAAACAACTAACATAAGTTCGTGCTACCACAGTCACCATTGCACATACATACATACATACATCCTCGGCGCTACAGCCCAGTCCGGGCCTAGCCTCCAAAAGAAATCGTCCCCACTGGTCTCTACTCCCGGCCAATGTCCACCAGTTTGCTGCACCCAGCCTCACTGCCTCTTTACCAACCTGGTCCAGCCATCTTGTACGCGGTCTTTCCATCTCCTTCTCCTTCCCATCGGCAAATAATTAATGATTTTTTTTTTTTATTCTATCCTCCGCCATTCTTTGCACATGTCCGGTCCAACGCAATCTGTTAATTTGTATGAATTGCACGATCGGATGATCTTTACACCTTTCGTACAACTCTCGATTATGCAGTCGCCTCCAAGTCTCGTTTTCCTTCACAGGACCATAGATTCTCCTCAGTACCTTCCTCTCAAACACGGCTAGTTTCTGCTCATCTAGATTTTTTAGCACCCAGCATTCCGAGCCATACATCAGAACTGGTCTGATCAGGGTCTTGTAGAGCGTGGCTTTTGTCTCTTTACTTATTAATTTTGATTTAAAATGTTTCACTAGTCCGTAGTAACACCCATGGACGTAACTTGAGGCCTAACTTGGGGGGGAGGGGTAAGGTAAAGCTTCATAAATTCAAGTGTGTAGTGAGGCCATCTATATAATAAAATTAATAAAATACAGTATATAGAAAATTAGAAAGTTTAGTAATAATTCTTAGTTAGTAAACGAGGGACAATTTCATTTTTTAATGATCAACAAACCTTTCTTCATAAGTTGTACTTCCAGATAGGTTTACCTAAAACAAATATACTGTAGGCCTATAAACATAAACAATTTCAGTTCTTCCAATTCTTATACCCAGTTTTCGTAAACGCATCCTTTCAGTCACACTGTCACAAAATGCTCGGCAGTAGTAGCAGTAAGCTGAATCAGTCACAACAAAGAAATTTTCAAATTGCCAGTCAGGCAATTTTCAAAGAAATTAAGCAGTGTTACTCCTTTGCGTTTCTTATCTCCCATTTCTCAGAACTTAGGAACACAAAAAACCAAAACAATCACAACAATAACAAATTAAAAAAGAGACAAGCGATGTGTACTTTAACGGACTACGTACACGACCGAGTAACCGACCGCACTTGTATCAGTAATCATTAACAAATAACAGTTCCAAACGACCGTCTTTTAAGATTTGTGAACAAAGCCATCGACATCTTGGACAGTCAGCCAGCATTGTTCATACTGACGAGTCTCTTACCTCTACCATGCCGCTCTCTTTTACACTGGCCTGTTGTGTTTGCGAAATTCTGCTGAACTGAAAACAGCGATAATCTCCGAGCACAACAGGAAACAATTCGAGCACAGAGATAATGACTCAAAAGAACGTGTGTGACAAAGAGAGGAAAGTACAGAGCAAATTTTTAGAAGTACAGCTGAGCTTATTATTTCATTAAGGTGTTCCAAAACAAGTCTTTTGTGTAAAAGGCACTCATTGTATTCCAGTTGATTAGGTCTCTAGCGTTTTTTTTCGAACAGAAATATTATTTTGACGTATATCATTCAAATCTGTCAAAATTCCCCTTACAAGTTTCTTCGAAAGAAATAATAATAATAAATTTATGGCAACTAGTCGTCTGATAACGGTACAGAGGTTGATAAATAGTGCTTACTGTGCTCGCAAGCATAGAAACTGTCTCCTGTTTGACTATTTGTTAGTTTTTTTTAATTTCCTTTATAGCATGCAATGCTTCATCAGTTAAGCACGAACGTAAATAATAGAATTTTTGAATATTTGTTAGTTTAGATGAATTATTTATTAAAGCCTCAAAAATATCACAGAAATCTGTCCTCTCTTCGTATTTACCAGAAAATGTGGGGAGCGGAATATCTGGAAGTTTAATGTTATCGGATATGTTTGATTGTTGTGAAGACTGTTTTGGTTATAAGACAGTTTGTTTATTGGCTTGAGTAGATAATAGATCTTCAATTTTCGTATGGACTTCAAAATAACTGTCTTCAAATGTAGAATATTCTTCGTCTGAAGTGACAACATCTTCATCATAACCTTGAATATCCGTCTGGACAGAGTTAAATTCTGACCAGCATTCGTCTAATTTCTGTAGTCTAGATTTTAAGTTTGAAAATGAGTGGACGTCTGCATCAAACGAGTCGAGAAAATTCTTAATTCTAATGACTCTGCCCTTTATTTGGGCACGTTTACGAATTAAAGCTTTGTAATCGTGTCTTGTATTGTGACTTTCATTATCTGAAACCATTGTATCTAATAAACGAGTATTGAGATTACAAATTGAAAACACTTAATGACTACAGTAATAATAACCAAATACAAATTCATCAACAGTTATTGCGGAATTTGCTAATGTTTCTGAAATTGTTCTAAGAAATGAATTACTTGTTCGTGTTGATATCAACAATGCCTAACGTTGTTGCGGCACACAACTGCGTGCTTTAATTATGTGTGATCTTGTGGTTGCACAACGTTACACAAAGGGTTGATTCTGTTCATAATTTATATTTTTATGTTAATGTGTGTGTATTAATATTGTAACGGCACATAACCCGGTCCCAATAAAGTAAATCATGAGAATAAAAGTCAGAAATGGGTAGAACTAAAGCTCGCTCAAAATTTAATTATATCACTCCACATAATAAACAATTCGAGTGGTATATAGTGCGAAGTGAGTTCTAGTGTACCCATTGAGGTGAAAAAACCAAAGTGAAATTAATGTATTACTAAACTGTGCTGTATGTTTTGGAAAGGATAAACTTATGGAAGTAGTATGTAATAATACTAATCGATTTTTGTGATTTTATTTATTTATTGTAATTTATATTGTATGAACCACAATTTGTTATACCCAAGTTAATATTATATTGTTTCAAATAATTATGTTAGATTGTAAGAAAACCCAGGGTTAATTTTAAAAGACATGAAAATTTTAACTACCAAAGATAATATAAAATTAAAATAATCCTATGAAGGAAGTGACAACAGGAAGTAGTACCGGGTATGAACACTATTCGAGATTAAATAAATAATATATAAATTTATTTGATGATAATAAAATGATAAAATATTTATATACGTCATAAAAAAAAAATTAACCAAAACATATTATGTGAATTAAATTAGTAAATAAACCGGAATGGAAGGGAATTATTTTCCATAAATAAAAATATAAATTTATAATAATCACAAACTGCCTACATAATAAAAATACTATGTGTTACTAAGAGTGATGAAAAATAACAAGTATTGTTAATATAAGATACAAAAATTTTGAACTGAACCGGAGAGTTGAAGAATCGATGCGACAAAAATTATAAAAAAATAACCTTTTTTGGACGTTGGAGGAGGCGAAATTCACGCAAGAGTAATAAACAAAGTGAATACTAACCAATTATACCTGAGGAATCCAAATTAAAAGGTGTTATACATTAAAAACCAGTGGATGAAACCATTCTGAGGATCCAATATAATTCGGCCTACGTCTAATAGACAATCAGAAAAATACTCGAAAATGAAAAGGAAATAATAACGCAAGACGTACCTCATCACAGAATAAAACTTCAATCCAGTAAGGACAACACGGAGCGAGGTAATATAAACATTTTTCGTAATAAATACAGAAGAAAACTCGTTTTTTAATAGTGAAATAGAACGAAAAAATATTCATTTTATCATATGTTCCTTTCAAAAGTAAACAAATACATGCTGCTCTCTTACGGCAATTCCGGAAACTATGTAACATTTGAAAAATAAACCAAAATTATTTATTAATTTTTTATATTTGTAAAGCGTAGCAATTAGCCATTTCTGACACTCTCATAACACAAAGAATTCACCCTGAACCCTGGGGAATTAATAAGAATTATGTAATAACTGATGTATTTTATTATAGCGTAATATTGGTTAAATAACAACATATATGTTTTGTTCTTTAGACAGATCTATGTTTACTCGGTAAAGGCGAGATGATGTTATCTTTTTAAAAAGATTAATTGTGATACCTATACTTTGGTGGCTGGAGACAAAAGTCAATAATCAATAAAGCAATATTATTGAAAATTAATATTGAATTATAACGTGTTATAATTTATTGTAGTGGGTAGTTAATGAAAATTTCAGCACAACATACAGAAGGAATCGTCACAACAGAGGGGCAATAATAATACTTACTCTCTCTTCTGCATAAGGCTGAACAAATTACCTCCTTGACCCCAAATCACACACTCTCGATTTCTTTTAGATTGAGTAAAACAAGATAAACAAAATCCTTTATTTATACCGTTTAAAACGTCAGTTAGTATAATTCAAAAGTAACGCATACTGCGTGAGGCATATAATAACACTTCCTTAACACATCACGAAAACAGCGGTACGTTACAGATTTGGCGAACCCAACATTTGGGGCTTGACTCAGACTGACGTTTTGCTAAATAACGCCTCGTGAAAAAGTAGTACGTTACAAAAGTGACGCGTACAACGTGGTGCAGGATTTAACTATACAACACCTCACGAAAAAAGCGGTACGTTACAGAATTGGCGTACAACTGTGGGACGGAATTAACAAAGCTTGTAATTGCAAGATACTCGTAAGTGGTGAATGCCTCAAAGCGGTACGTTAAAGATTTGACGCTAACAACGTGGGGCAAAGAAAACAAAGTTTCCATTAAGTAAAACGCCTCACGAAGAAAGCGGTACGTTACAATATGTATCTTTACATTTGTTACCTTTTTCCGTTTACACTGAACACTTAAATAATTGTAACTCCTCTGCACTTTCACTTTCACTGGTATTTGGGAATTTAACTTTCATTTGGCCTTTCACTGATAACACTATTTCCAGAAATATGTTCCGCAACACTTTTTCGTAGTTCACTAAGATTTTAATGTACCGGATTCGTATCGTATCACGTGAAACTGTCAGTTTAATAATACGTTTAGTTCAGATCACGCCGGGGTCACCAAAAATATGTTTAATAAGGCAGGTGAAATTAGATTCACGCAATTGAATAAAAGCTTTGTTTCTTAAAGAACATGTTACACGTTAATGCTTGTTTACAACGAAATGTTTAATTTGTTTACAATGTTTAAGAATTCGTTTAACTGTTAAAGAAAAGGCGTTTAACTGTTTATAATACGTCTTCACTTTTAAAAATTACTATAAAAACACTTACGTTTATTTATTTTGTTACTAACGAAACGAAAACACAATTAACAATATATGGTGTTTTACAAAGAGATCGTGATGCGTACGAATTCGGATCGCGGGCGCGCGTCACAGCACACAGAGCGAGCGGCAGCAACACACACCGATCAGCGGGACTCCCCAGCACACACTTCTGGAACGCTTAACAACGTGTAGAGCGACAAAAAATTACTGAAATATGAAGTAAGGAGAGATACGAGACTGAAGTTATGTACCAGGGAGGAGGCTACCTGTCTCATTAGTTCGGAATTTGGCAGCGTTTGTTATAGGTCTTCATCACTTCACCGACGGCGCTACTGCTACAGGGGTCAGATGGGGTTGACCTCATCAAGCTCAACTCAGAAATGATTACGCGAGACTAAAATTAGGACCGTTTAGGCTAAAAGATAAAGTGAACAATAAACTTGTACAATCATTTGAAGCTGAGTACAGAAACAGTCCAATTGGCGAGTCTCTGACAAGGGCAGCCAAATCCATCTCCTTTGAAGAACCAGGAGAAGGAGAAGAGATAGGAAAGAGTCTTTTTTATGGAAAGAAATCAAACAATAACTGAGATGTTTTAGTTACGTGAAAAGTTACGATACCTCACGAATGTAAAACTTCCTGATTTAATATGCACTCCTCTGGTGAGCTGTAAAAAGAATATAAAATTCATAGGTTTGTCTTACCTCACTACGAATTCCCCACGCTTCGAAGAAAGTTTGAACTGGGGGTAGCAGACCCCTTTAGAAAAAAGAGCGGAAGGAAGAAAAGGGATTACCTGCGTCGTCGGTAGCGTGCTCAGAGCGCCCGTGGTCTGAGCGCCGATACCGATAAACCCGTGTTCTGTGCGCCGAACTTATCCATGCATCATTAGACACCTGGCTGCATATCTGTATATCCGCTGTTCGCCAACTTCGTTAGCCAACACTAGCGGTCCAATGAAAATTTGTACAAGTCATTACTAAAGCCATTATCACAGCACTAGTAAGGTCCCAGAACAAATACATTTATTATTAACTTAGTTAAATTCCAATAATACAAAGTTTTTCATCTTATCAGAAAAATTACAAAAACCTAACTACTCTACCATTTTTTAGTAACATAACTGTAGAGCAGACAATCATAAAATAAATACTAAAAGTTTTGGATTACTGCGTTAGTTTTTAGTTAAATTTGTAACCATAATATAATTTGTAGCCTATTGACAAATAATTTAGTCATAGCTTTTCAATGTATGTGTGTTTCCATCGATCTCTGTATCTAACATTATTCGCAAATATACAGCATAAATGATAACAAAATATAAAGGTTTTTTGAAACACAGTTTACAAACTTTTTGAAAGCGATCCAACATTTTCAATGCGTACTGAAACACATTAATTCTGTTAAATTATTAAATACAGAAACTACAGATACAGAGTTTGTATTTTCAATAAATTCCTCATAACTTTACCTCCATAACTTTACCTCCTAATAAATTATAACAATTTTATAAAAATTTTGAGTTTTATTTTAGGCCGTTGGTGGTTCCAGATTTAGTTCTTTGTTTTGATGTACCTTTGACTGATGTTTTTTCTTCGTAGACACCCAGAACGTAATATATTCATTTCAACGTCTGTTCTGATATCACTCGTGAAGAAATAGAGGGTCATTCTTACTTACTTTTTTGGAAGTAATGACTCCATTTAGATAAAAATTTACGACTTTAATACTACTGTGTCACAACGGTTGTCAAACCACAACTAAGGAAAGGTGCGAGTAACAAGCTCATCTACGAGTCATATGGTCAGCAAATTTAAGCTATGCGGCTATATAGTACAGACGACCATACTAGCAAGTTTTGCCTTCTTATGAACCCGCTTACATAGTAGCCTACATCCCGTGTTTACGCATACATAGGCCTACAGCTCAGGTCTCCGTCTCATAATCGTATTCTGCATTATTATTTACAGTTGTATTTAAACAAATTCTTTTATTTCTTCTCAAATGTGTTCGTCCCAGGTAAATGAGAAATTGTAACGTATTGCCGCGTTACAAATCCAGGGAACCCATCTTAACTGACCTCTGTCAATTATATGGGCTGCCTACGTTGTAACGAAATGTATTGACACTTATTAACTGAACAAATTACTTACTAACTGTGTAAGGAAACAAGGGAAGGTATTTTATTGATTTACGCACTCATTATATGTGTGTAACAAGAAGACTTCTCTTTATTTGACAACATTTACTGACAGATCCCATGACATCACTAATTAAACTAAAGTTACTTCAATGCTTTCATCAAACTTTGGGATCAAATTGATTCTATATAGCTATACCTCGGATCCGGGTTAACTTTCTGTATTTTGTAGTTAAGACTTTTAATTATACTCAATTCATGATATTAGCTTGCAAGACTTGTTTAACCATTTGAAGAATGGTACTATTACTTGGAATGATACTACGATACATTAACATATAAACCGTTACAACGTATGATATTTGAGTAGTTACAGTAAAACTTTTAGATTTACTCTTTTAATGTTTACATAAAATTAATAGTCTTTGAAAAGTCTCTTTTTTAGTTGTGTGTGTAACAAATATTAGTAACCCTCGATAGACAGGCTATCGAGTCACCTTTAGAATGGAATGTAGAAACCTCGTCCTGGGGTGTCCGTCTTGGGAATCCTTGAATGCGCCGTCATCATCTCGGTCGGGTCTTCGTCGATAAGGTGTCGAATGTTCACAGAGTATACTGAAGTTTCTACGGTGTAATTATCTGTAGATTCTCGGCTGTCCTGGTCTGCATCTTCTCTCGTGTATATGAGTGTTTATAAGTTCTGGTAGATCACATCTTCAGGAATGATGTTGAAGTGTAGTTACTTCTTGAAGCGAGTAGTCCTCTTGTTTAACACCATTTTAGTGTTTTGTGTTACATATTATGTCCTTTTGTTATCACACATTTATATTAATTGATACATAACACACGCTTTTAGTAGCAATATTTCATATACAATATTTAAGTTAAAACAAAAGAATTAGCGACATTGTGTCAGAGCGTTTGCTCGCACGTCTGCACTGCATGAAGTCAACATTGTGAGAGGGCGTTTTTCTGCTCACTTCGACTGGTACTTAACAAGAGGGAGAGGGGCAACTACTGCGCGAGAATATAGTCCCTATCTTTATTTAAGTTAACATTTTTTAATTACCAAACTTATCCCTTAATAAACATACATAATTTAAGTAAGTTATTTTTGCGACTATCTGTGTCTTCAGATTTTTAATTATTAACATTAGGTTTTTTACCTTATTCTAAATTACAGACGACTCGGAAGACATGTCGAGTCCGGAATTAACAGGTCACCGCCTGATAATAAGCAAAGGGTTAAATATGACAATAATAACTATTTACAATTTGCCTTTTTATTAATGTTTCTTTGAACTTATTAATTACTTCTTCCTCTCATACTGAGTACATACAGGGGTTTTAGGTATTATAGTGAGATTTAAATGGCTTAATCGCTCGCGAACTTAATTTTTAAATTTTTTTTTATTTTTACGATTATTGTTACAAGTTAAATCGTCACATACTCCACCGCTTAATTTGCACGTTACGGTTTTTTTTTTACTTTGTTTTTTTTTATAACTGGGGACTTGGAGTATGATTGATGTCAGTGTGTGTAATTTCTTTCACATAGTTATTGGTTAGCGTTCTATCTACTTTCTTCTTCTCCACAACACAATATACTTTATATATTCTTATTAACTACCTTTTTTTTACATACTATTCACACTTAATATTTACATAATTAAAACACAAAACTATTTCTTATCTCTATCACTTAAATCTACTACCGGTTTTTTGTTTGTCTTACTCTCTCTCTGTCAAGTAATTTTCTAAATCCTTGCTCTTTAGAATTCTATCTTGTCTTCACTGAGTCCTAGATAACTCATCTAGTTAATGAGTATTAGTTCTCCTCTAGTTAACTAGTATTCATTAATGTATGCTTCGCAGGACTGGAATTTAGGTTGATCAGGCCTCGTTTCCAAACTCTACGTTTAACATTTTCCACGGTTTCAGAAGTATAATTTTCTTCACTACCTAGTATTCCCTTTTCTATTTTGGGGTATACTATTCCGTCTCTTCTTCTTATATAACTTTAGCTGAGAAATATGCGTTCTCCGCACATATTTCTGAGTCGCAGGTTCGCACAGGGCTACTGTAACGGGAGTTAGGTACTTCTGGATTTGGTAAGGGCCACACCATTTGAATGATAGTTTAGAGGTGGTCTTATCAATCGCACTACTAGTGGGGTGAGTCTTGTACATTACTAAGTCACCTACTTGGTACCTAATTGAATTGCTATGATTACCTTTCTCGTGGTATCTTCTGGATTTTTCTAAGTTTGCTCTTAAATTAGAGCGGGCTTTATTCCATATTCGCTTTATCTGCTTATCCGTTATTTGCGGAGGCAGCAGATCGTGTATCTTCCATCTTGTGGACAAAGGGTGGTTTGGTCGGTATTTGTACAGTAACTCAAACGGGGTCGACTTGTGACCTTCCTGATAAGCTGAATTAAAAGCGTATTGAATCCAGGATAGGTTTTGGTCCCACGACGTGTGATCGTTCGCATGATAGGCGATTAGCGCAGATTTGAGGTTTCGTAGATACCTTTCAGCAATATTGCCTTGCGGTCGATACTCTGTAGTGGTTATATGGTCTATCCCTAACTTGAAACACATATTCTTAAATTCTTTCGCTTTAAACTGTGGACCGTTATCAGATACTATCCGTACTGGAGTACCGTATTCTTTAAATAGTCTTTCCTGCAATATTTTTACAGTCGTCGACGCTAATGCTCGTCGCATGGGATACATCCAAACAAATTTGGTGAATGAATCTACACAGATCAGTAACATGGTATTACCTGATTTGGATCGTGGATATGGACCTGAGAAATCTAGATAAAGTTTAGAAAATGGGGTCTTAGGGATTTCAGAAATCAGTTGGCTTACTTGAGTATTTCTGGCGGGTTTACTGAGGGCACATAATGTACATTTCTTTACGAAGTTGGCTATTTCGCTGTTCATATTGATCCAATGATATTCCTTTCGAATACGATGTATTGTCTTATTGATTCCCATATGGGCTCCTATGGTAGATGAATGGAAGTATTCCATCAGCATGGGCTTAATTACATCAGGGGCTATTATTCTTAATTCCTTTCCGTTTCTTATCTTGTGACACAGTACATTTTTACTCAATACGTACTTCTCGGATTTAATACCTTGCGTAAGTTGTTCTATAATAGGCTTCAGTAAGGGGTCTTGTAGTTGATACAGGGCAATGTTCGTAAAGGCAAGGGGGAATTCAGTTATTACGGCGTTAGCAAATGCTATTTCCGGATTCTCTTTGTTTTCGGGAGTTTTAGTGGGCGACTGGAACATACGGGACATCAGGGTATCAGCGACTACATTTTGAGTACCTTTTATATGCTGCACTCTGAATTTGTAGCAGTTTAATTTCAATATCCATCTTCCAATTCGTCCTAACTGTTTAGGGTGATTCAATAACCAAGATAACGCCTGATTGTCGGTTTCCAAAAGGAATTCTTTATGTTCTAGGAAGGGTTTAAACTTCTCGAACGCAAAAACAATTGCTAAACATTCCAATTCATATGCGGAATACTTTCTTTCTTGATCGCTCAGTGTTCGTGATGCATAACTAATTGGTAGTCTACAGTTATCTATCTCTTGATATATCACTGCACCTAACGCTACACTGGAACTGTCAGTTTGCACTACGAAAGGTTTTGTGAAATCCGCTAGTTGCAAAACTGGGGGAGATATAATACTTTCTTTAAGTAGCTCAAACGCGTTTTGATGTAGTGAGCTCCATTCGAACTTCGTTCCCTTCTTTCGTAAGGAGTTTAGGGGTGCTGCTATTTCGGCAAGATGGGGGATATATTTGTGGAAATAATTCACCATACCCAAAAATCGGGCTATACCTTTTGCATCTCGTGGGGGTGAAAATTCTCTAATAGCGCGGGTTCGTTCGGGGTCAATGCTTACCTTTCCATTCGCTTTCACGATGTGACCTAAGAAAGAAAACTGAGGGACGGCAAAACTTACCTTATTTGGGTTAACAGTTAATCCTGCTCTTAGTAACCGAGATAACACTTCGCGTAAATGTTTGAGATGTTGTTCCATTGATTCGCTGTATATAACGATGTCGTCCAAATAGTGATACACATATTTAAATTTAATATCGTGAAATATCCTCTCTAATAGTCTACTACATACGGAACTTCCTTGAGATATTCCAAAGGGTACTCTAGTAAATTGGTACAAGTTAAAAGGAACTGCAAACGCGGTTAGACGTTTTGATTCTTCTGAAAGAGGTATTTGGTGAAAAGCTTGATTCAGATCCATCACCGTAAAGACCATAGCTTTAGTGAAATAATGAAAGGCACTATGGATGTCTGGAAGAGGGATTGATTCAAATTATATTCTTTTGTTTAATTGCCTGTAGTCCACAACTAGTCTGTGTTTATCTTGACCTTTTGGTACTAAAAAGGAGGGTGAAGAATATGGGGACGTAGAGGGTTCTATGACTCCTTGGTCCAATAACTTGTTGATATGGTTTCGCATTACTTCCATCTTGGGAGGCGACAACTTGTACGGAGGTAGGCGTATATTACTTTCTGATCACTCAGATTAATTTTATATTCTATTAGGTTAGTGAGTCCTAGTTTAGGTGTAAGAACTGAGGAAAATTCTTTTATTAGTTTTAGTATTCTCACTCTATCTCTTCTTTCTAGGTGAGATAAATCTGAGTCTTGGTGTATTACATGTGCAGTAGATGAACTATATTTTTCTTTATTACTATCAAATCTATATTTCCGTGTACGGTCAAATCGGAAATAATATACTTGCTCATAGATGTCCAGAATCATTCCTGTTTTACTAATGAAGTCTGCACCTAATATTAAATCAGGTCCTAATTCCTTACATACTAACATTGTAAACATCCAGGTTAGGTTTTTGATTTTAACCTTAACGGTAATGCTCAGGTTTATGTTTATTTTACGTTTATCGGCGGTAGCACACTTTATATTCACCGGTTGACTCCGTTTTACTACATGGTGTTTCGCTAATATGTCCGCTAATTCTTGGCTGATTAAAGTTCTACTAGATCCCGAATCAATTAATGCGATGGTGGAGGTAACGCCTAAGTCAACTCGTATTAATGGTAATAGATTTTTAGTCCACTTACATTTATTAATCGCGTTACATTTTTCACGAAATTCTCTCACATAGGGATCTATTTCTTTCGGACTTCTTTTCCTTCCACCTTGGTTACAAAATATTTTATTATTATTATTAGTATTAGTTTCTTTGCGTTCACCAGATTTCGGGTTGCTGCGGAAGACACAGGATTTCGGGTCTCCCTGCCTTACATGTTTTTTGAAGTTGGGTGATTCCGTTCCAATGGCTTACTTTTGCATTCTTTTCTTATGTGCCCATATTTTCCACAATTATAACAGGTGGGTTTATTGCGAGGTGGGTACTTCGTTTCCGCTTTATATGGAGTTACACTTAACTTACCAGATTTGCGCACTTGGTGAGGTCTACTAAAAACTTGTCTTTCATACGAGGTTGTTACATCAGGTGCTGCTCGCAATTCATTTCTATTAGTTCCAGTGGGTTTCATTGCTTGTCGATTTTGATCGGAGTACCATACATTTGAAGAATGGATACTGCACTGTTCTAGATCCGCAATTGTATTGGGTCTATTTACCAACGATAGACGAGATCTTTCTTCAGGTGACACTCCTATTAAAATGGTGTCCACCAGTTGTGTTTCATTCCAGTCTACACGTAGTAGTCGAGATGACTCCCTTATGTCGGAGATGTAATGAGCTAATCTCTCTTGATTTCCTTGTACTCGGAGTACTGTCTTTCTTTTTATTTCCTCATAGATGCCGGTGGGAATAAAGTATTTTATTATAGAGCTATGTAGCTCTTCTACTGGAAACGTAGAGGTTAGAGCTTCTAGAACACGATTCTTCAACGGTGGTTTACATTTTGGTAATAGAACTTGCAAAATTTGCCTGTCATTCAGCTGCTGTAGATCTTTTATCTGCAGAAGATAACTAATGAAAGTTAGTAGTTTGGAGACATTTAATCCATCTGTGTAAGGGATTTCGGTTAAGATTTTCTCCACAGGATGAGTCATTTTACCGTATAGGTCCGCATTATAGTTTATAGGTGTCATTCCTTTATGAGGGCGATTTGATTCATTGGAGGTGGTAGTAAATTCATGATTTCCGGGACGAAACTGAAAATGCTCGGGAGGAGGGGCATTTATATCTTTATCAGCATTGTGCTCTTGGTTCGCTTGCACTTGCGATACAGTGGGTGAGTTCCGATCCGTGTTAGGCGGAGGTAAATCAGTAGTGGGAGATTGTACTGGGGAGATGTGTAATTTCATTAAGGACTTCTCTATTTCGTCCATCCTGAATGAGTCGGATTTTCGTCTTAAGTCATTAGTAATTGAAGGTAAGCGGCGTAGAGCTTCGTCAGCTAGGTTTTGTACTTCGAGAGGTATTTCCGTGAGACTAGGCCAGATCAACAAATTTTTCATTCGCCTGGTCAAATGCTCTATTCTCTGGGTAGTCCGCAAAATTATTGCCGGAGATTTCTCGTCTTGGAGGGTTTGAGACAATAAGGTAAGCTCACTATACTTGGCATTACAAATTTCTCTTTCGCTCTCATAATCGAGTTCGCTTAGGTAATTTAATTGCACGGGTGTATCAAATCCACATTCGCGAATTGACCTACGTAATTCCGCGACTGTTACATTCGCATGGGGTAGTCCACGCAAAAGAGCTTCGTAAGACAGCTCGTCTTTTAATAACAAATCCGGGTTAAATTGGGCCATTTTCCTTTTTCTAACACCTTAAAACGTACTTAAAATTAATTCTACAACACTACACATATATTACACATATATAGGATAACTTCTTAAGTAATTAATTTACACAAATTAGAAAAGAACAATTTCTCTTCTAAGGGAGAGACAGAAATTCCACACACATATTTTCAATGTTAAATAGCCGATCAGCTGTTTTCTGGAATGTAGGTCACCCTCTGTATTTAGTTAACAAAAGAGGGCTGAGAGTGTCAGTGAGAATAGGGGGTTTTGCTTTTACGCATTGTTGTTTACACAATGCTACCGATTACTTCCTGAACAGGTCCGAAATAGCGGAGAGGGGCGCGCTGGCTGGCACGCATAGGGAGAATCTTATTCAACAACTCTATTATTACGCTTTGTAACACTTTGACTCCATTCATTCATATACTTTTCCCAATTATATCAATTAATTATTTTGCTCACAATTTCAAATTACGAAATTCTTTCTACTTAATTACCTGGGTCTACATTACGCAGGAGCATTATTATTAACAAAAATTTTTTTTTTTATTTATGACACATATTTGTGTATGTCTAACATATACTATGCAGAAGTATTCAAGAAACAACAGGTCATGGATTGTCATAAAACAAACCTGTTACAGATTGCTCAGTTGACCAAACATTACAAGTCAAGTATGCAAGTAGGTACATGCATATATCTTCATTCAAATATATTTCAGCTTCTACTGGCTATCATTTACGTATTTTGTAAAATATTAGATATGTTTTGAAAATTAAAGTTACCTTAATAACATTTTCTGAGTGCATAGATCAATAACTGAATATAAAAATTAACCAAGCAAAGTGCTGCAATTTTGTTAGCGTCACGATGCTTACAACACCTTTATAAAAATTAGCAGAGTGGCGCAATTTTGTAACGTATTGCCGCGTTACAAATCCAGGGAACCCATCTTAACTGACCTCTGTCAATTATATGGGCTGCCTACGTTGTAACGAAATGTATTGACACTTATTAACTGAACAAATTACTTACTAACTGTGTAAGGAAACAAGGGAAGGTATTTTATTGATTTACGCACTCATTATATGTGTGTAACAAGAAGACTTCTCTTTATTTGACAACATTTACTGACAGATCCCATGACATCACTAATTAAACTAAAGTTACTTCAATGCTTTCATCAAACTTTGGGATCAAATTGATTCTATATAGCTATACCTCGGATCCGGGTTAACTTTCTGTATTTTGTAGTTAAGACTTTTAATTATACTCAATTCATGATATTAGCTTGCAAGACTTGTTTAACCATTTGAAGAATGGTACTATTACTTGGAATGATACTACGATACATTAACATATAAACCGTTACAACGTATGATATTTGAGTAGTTACAGTAAAACTTTTAGATTTACTCTTTTAATGTTTACATAAAATTAATAGTCTTTGAAAAGTCTCTTTTTTAGTTGTGTGTGTAACAAATATTAGTAACCCTCGATAGACAGGCTATCGAGTCACCTTTAGAATGGAATGTAGAAACCTCGTCCTGGGGTGTCCGTCTTGGGAATCCTTGAATGCGCCGTCATCATCTCGGTCGGGTCTTCGTCGATAAGGTGTCGAATGTTCACAGAGTATACTGAAGTTTCTACGGTGTAATTATCTGTAGATTCTCGGCTGTCCTGGTCTGCATCTTCTCTCGTGTATATGAGTGTTTATAAGTTCTGGTAGATCACATCTTCAGGAATGATGTTGAAGTGTAGTTACTTCTTGAAGCGAGTAGTCCTCTTGTTTAACACCATTTTAGTGTTTTGTGTTACATATTATGTCCTTTTGTTATCACACATTTATATTAATTGATACATAACACACGCTTTTAGTAGCAATATTTCATATACAATATTTAAGTTAAAACAAAAGAATTAGCGACATTGTGTCAGAGCGTTTGCTCGCACGTCTGCACTGCATGAAGTCAACATTGTGAGAGGGCGTTTTTCTGCTCACTTCGACTGGTACTTAACAAGAGGGAGAGGGGCAACTACTGCGCGAGAATATAGTCCCTATCTTTATTTAAGTTAACATTTTTTAATTACCAAACTTATCCCTTAATAAACATACATAATTTAAGTAAGTTATTTTTGCGACTATCTGTGTCTTCAGATTTTTAATTATTAACATTAGGTTTTTTACCTTATTCTAAATTACAGACGACTCGGAAGACATGTCGAGTCCGGAATTAACAGGTCACCGCCTGATAATAAGCAAAGGGTTAAATATGACAATAATAACTATTTACAATTTGCCTTTTTATTAATGTTTCTTTGAACTTATTAATTACTTCTTCCTCTCATACTGAGTACATACAGGGGTTTTAGGTATTATAGTGAGATTTAAATGGCTTAATCGCTCGCGAACTTAATTTTTAAATTTTTTTTTATTTTTACGATTATTGTTACAATTTAAATCGTCACAAAATTCTGAGATAATGAAAACGATTACTCGCTAAAGATGCAAAGGCACTATTACAAGTATAATAAAAAAATGTTAAAGTGAAATTTGCAGACTTCTGAAAAAGGTAAAGGAATAAGATAATATCCATCCGTTCCCTTTAAACAGCAGTAGACCTGAAGTATTCAACTACTTTTAAGACTTCCGCGGAAATAAGTTATTTTATTTCTCTTTAACTGGCACACACGCGCGCCCGCACGCACATAAACACACACAAACGCATGTGTATGCAGGTGTATATAGAGTCGGTTCTAGAATGTGTAGATGCGCAAAGCATAGGTATTCGTATAGACCTACCTGGCTGCTAAAACGTAAAGAAGCCAACATGATTATTATCTGTACCTACGATATGTGTAATATGCGTAATTGTGATTTGAGTGTGTTGGGGGGGGGGGACTTTATGTCTTTTTGATAGAGAGAGAGAGAGAGAGAGAGTGAGAGAGAGAGATGTGGAGATTAGAAAATTTTGTGCGTCTGCGTGTGTTTGTGTGTATACGAGATGGTCGTATGTGTGTACAAGTGCACGCGGGCTTGTATACCCCTTTTAGGAGTGGGAAAGAGTAATGGTGGGAGTGTGAGAGTGCTGGAGTACAAGAGAGAGAGAGAGAGAGAGAGAGAGAGCGCGTGAATGTCGACGTCTGCATAATTTAGCAATAGACTATATTACTCTGTATAGACGACGTACTCGGTAAATACTATTTTACAACAATAAAATAATAAGTAACAACCACTGCCACATGATTGATTTGTTTACCATAATTTTATGTTTGTAAAATCAGTAGTTCTGTTATTTTGTACACAATTCTCTAATTTATGGATGTGTGTTCAGTGCTAGTAGGTAATAACTTTTAATAATATAGGCCTACATTATTGAACACCTTACAATCTGCATTCAGCTATAACATATTTTTAGACATGTATTGATATTTGTACCAATTCCAATAAACATTCAATGATTACTGGATCTATAATTATTTACAGACGTAATTAGGGGATTATTATATTATCAATAATTTAAATTGTAATACTGCATTAATTAGGTTTTTGGAATATTGTAATTATGTCTATCTATTTAAGTAAAATAATGTGTAAGAAATGTTATTATTTTGGCAATGTAAAACAAAACTGTTTCACCCCCTACACACACACACACACACACACACACACACACACACACACACACACACACACACACACACACACACACACACACACACACACACACACACACACACACACACACACACACACACACACACACACACACACACACACACACACACACACACACACACACACACACACACACACACACACACACACACACACACACACACACACACACAGGTATATACTTATAAACTCTACGTAAGGGTAAAATATGAAAGACGCGGATTGACAACTGCACCGAGTTTAAAACTAATCGAATATGTGTCATAATTACTTATACCTACTTTGAAACTAACTGATACTAGATAATATGACTGTCTACAACTGTAAGGTGCAATGCAGCACACACCCTATTTATAAACACAAACCAGAAGACATTTGTACAGCGTCCTTTTGACCTGTAAAGGTAATTAAAAGAACACATGTTTAGAAATCAGTAGGGTGTTCTGGTTGGTAGTTATGTGTTTGAGTTTTCTCTGTTGTCCGTACACAGGTCCTGATGATGACAATAAATATTGTGGAAACGTAAACAACGCAAAAACAATGTATTGTGGAAACAAACAATGTAAAATTTGTGTTATATTTATATATATTTAACCTTCCATCGTTAAAATTTATTGATCGATGGTCACTACTGAAATTAAGAATCTTATTATTATTTTTAATATTATTTAATAATTATAAATCACACTTAACTTCAGAAATCACAGGTTCGTTCTCAAACTACAGGTGTGTGTGTGCCTGTGTGTGTGTGTGTGCCTGTCAATGAGAAATAAAATAACTTACATCCGCCGAAGTATTTCAGGTCTACTGCTGTTTAAAGGTAACGGATGAATATTGCCTTACACATTTTTCAGACGCATGCAGCTTTTACTTTGAAATTTTGCATGTAATGGTGCGTTTGCACATGGATCATTAGCACATAGTAAATAATCCTATTTATTGTGTCAGGATTTCTCATTTGGTTAGGACGAACAAATCTGAGGAGATAATAAAAGAAAGTGATTAAATACAACTGTAATTAAGAAAATGAAAAATGATTATTAGACGGAGAGCTGAGCTGTGTATATGCGTAAACACAAGATGTGCAATGTAAGCGGATTGATAAAGAAGATAAAACTCACGAGGATGGTTATCTAGCCGCATACCTTAAATCCGCTGACTACACGATTCGTACATGAGCTTGTTATAAGCACCTTTCCTTAGTTGTGGTTTGACAATCGTTGTGACACAGTAGTATTAAGTCGTGAATTTTTATTTAGATGGAGTCTCGACTTTTTCACGAGGAATATCAGTACATGGTGAAACATTCAAATGAGGATATTACATTCTTGAGTGTGTACGAAGAAAAAACATCAGCACGTCAAGGGTACATTAAAACAAAAAGCTAATATTAGAAGCACCAAGGGCCGAAAATAGAACTCAAAGTTTTAAAAAAATTATAAAGGTTTTATCTGGGTTTAAAGTTATTAGGAATTTTAGTTAAAATACAAAATCTGTAACTGTAGTCTCTGTATTATGTACGTGTAGCAATTTGACAGAATTAGCATGTCTCAACACTCATTTTGGATCGCTTTCAAAACGATTTGTGAACTATGTCTCAGAAATATCTCATATTTTGTTATCAGTTATAAGTATCTGTGAATAACGTTAGATATAGACCTACAGATATCTGTGAAAACATATAAACTGAAAATATATGACTAAATTATTTATCATTTAGGTATTATGGTTACAAATTTAACTAAGAATCCAATGCAGAAGCTCAGATATTTTAGTATTTATTTTATAATTGTCTGCCTTAAATTGTTATGTTACTAATAAAATAGTAGCTAGTTGGGTTTTCATAGTTTTTCTGATAATAGAAGAAATTGTCTGATATTGAAGTTTAACTAACATAATAATAAATGTATTTCGTTCAAAACAGTTAGAGAGGTCTGGAGCTCCGGGAGCTTACTAGTGGTGTGATGATTCCTTTTAGCAACGAATTGTACAAACTTTCATAGGACCGCTAATGATGTCTACGGAGTTGAAGAACAACGGACAGACCGATATGCAGCCACGTGCTACCGCGTCTAATGATGCACAGATAAGCTCGGCGCACAGAACACGGGCTTATCAGTATCGGCGCTCAGAGTACATAGCCCCTGCATCGTAGAAGAATAAAAAAACTTAGAAATTGTCCACGGGGGGGGGGGGCGAATGTATAAACCTTGGTTTCTCAAACTGCTCCTATGATGCCGTTTGTTGGTGAGCGAGTTCCACCACGTGCTGCTCCTTCGACAGTTGAAACTGAACTGAGAAAAACTTCCTGCACACGTGCACCGGAAAGTGGTCGAGAGAGCATTGCAAAGCAGTCGATAGAGGCGCGCGAGTCGATACACGTCCGCGATACTCGAACTCGACTGTGTGAATATTTCGCGTGCTCCAAAATACCGAACAATAACTCAAGCATTACGTTGTCTGCCGAGGAAATATATGGTTTCTGGAATATGGTTCAGGACAAACTGGTCTGTGACGTGCAGAAAGATAAGAAGAAACTCTGATAAATGATTTTTCTTTTTTGGGAATGTCAAGTTTTTGTCACGAGAAACATTTGTAAAAGTACCCACAATTCTGAACTTTTTTGGATGTTTAGTCGTCCTGATTGCATAGCTTTCCTGTCCTTTCGCAATCTGTTGGTGTATTTTTCGCCTTCCTAGTGCCTTAATCTCTGCACTTCTTCTTCTCGTACCCTTCCTTTTTGCTTCTGTAGCGGTGTTATCAAATTGAACTCGGGCCACAGGCGACAAAACAGTAGGTCTATAAATTTTAAACTAGTCCTTCCATTTTTCCATTCCTCTTTACTGTCATCCGGTTTCATTTCGTTGTCAGTAATCCTTCGCGATTTGTATAAAGCACCTTGCATGTCTTTGCCGTCGATCCGATTTTTGTAGTTTAAATCTTAGTTATTGTTTATTAGTTCCCACTTTTCTGCTCGATTCGTGATTGTGTACTATACTCATAACGTGTTTGTCCAACTGATGATTCAATTATTAATATTAGTTGTTTCTTCACATAGTTTCTTCTCTTTCTTGTGTCTCATTATGTAATTATTGTTATATCATTTTAAGAGAACTTGTCTCCTCTAAGTAATTTTGTTCAAATTAGGTCTCTAATATTACACTAGATTCCCGCAATTAAGACATTTTTCTCTGTGAAATTCTCTCTAAGATTTTTCTCATCGTATATATTATGTGTTGAGCGTGTCTTTGCTCAGAAATACAAAGTAGTAACAGTTGATTCACAACAAAATGTTACCAAAATGATTGTCTAGCTCTATGTTACACTAGGCGCGCATTTGGATAATAATTTTGGAAATAAATACATGATTACTTGAGATAAATTTGTTAAGATATTTGATATGTGCGACGTTACGTAAAGAATATTGTATTTTTAAAATTATAATATTCATATTTACTCACATTATCTTTGTTATTTATATTAATAATAAACCTACTACTTTATATTTTTTAAACTAGAATTTTTTAAAATTCTTGTACAATGTTTCGACAGTTTTAATTTAATTTACTTTCAGCATCAGAATTCAAATATGTAATAAACTATGAAAATAAAACAATAATAATAACAATAAAAACTACATAGGCCTATATTCTTGTTTTAAAAACTTTAAAGTTTTTATTACGCAGGCTATCACGGCCGGAGTCAATGATAAAAGCATTTGTAACCGGGCTGTTTGTCCGTGGTTGATGGCTTTGTTCTGTCACTGTCTAAACGTTTCGGGCACCCACCTGAGGCCTTATTCAGTAGAAAAAAGTTAAAACTGTTCGACAAAGGGTGGAGAGCCAAAAGTGCATCGTAGGTAGGTATGCGTTGGCTTATACCTAGGTTAGGGGTACGTTCGGCTTCCCCCCTTTGTCGAACACTTTTAACTTTTTTCTACTGAAGAACGCCTCAGGTGGGTGCCCGAAACGTTTAGAAAATGACTGTCAAAACAATCGACCGCCGCCAAACAGCCCGGTTACAAATGCTTTTATCATGTAAAGTATTATTTATTATTAACTTTTAAATTATGTACATAGACATATGTAATTATAAATTTAAAAAAGTTTTGTGTGATTGCAAGACGAGAAAAGCCAGAGAATCAAAGTGATATGAAAAGACATGCAATGACGTATAGACAAAGAATATGGTTATTATTCACAACAGCAACGGTAATGACTAATTTTTCGACAGGAGAAAGTAATAGGGAGCGTTCGTTGGTTTTCACTTTGTTTGTCAGAGAAAATAATAAAGATCAGCAATTAGCGATTGTGTGACTAATTAACTGACTGCGTGTAGCCGTTATCTGGAACTCGGCGAGTTGGTGGTTCGATGTTTGATGAAACATGCATCAACGTCACGCAGTCTAGGCGTTGTTGGGGGGGGGGGGCATTTTGTAATTTAATTGAGGAGAGAGAATTAAGGTTAAGATTTGCCGATGACATTACAATTATAGGTGAAAGTTGAACAGTAGTTAAGCGAACAGTTATATATAACACTATGCAACATGATTTTCTATGTTTCTGTAGTCTTAGGTGTTCCTAAAGCATTTTTTTGCGCTGATTCCAGATCTGCAATCCGTTTCTTTCTATCACGTACAGTTTTTTTGCAAATCAAATGAACTCATCTTTTATTTACACGTAAGTTTCACAAGGGGAAATTTTATTGTGGGGGAGGGATTAGTTGGCCACACTTGTTACACCCAGCTGGCTGTTAGGCGGGAAACAGTAGTTCATTGTTTACATGCTATAGAGCTGTGAGGTTATATTTGTGCTGTCATATATAGTTTGTGAACTTTCTGTAGAAATGAGTTCCCGGAAGTGTTTTGAATAACCCAAACGTTTCTGTTATATTTGTGGTAGCTACGTAATTGGTAAGCAAAGACAGGACATTAATAGTTTTGTGAGAAACGTGTATTACGCGTACTTCGGCATAAGGCTTGGTGATGAAGACAAAAGCTGGGCACCACACAAGGTATGTCGTACATGTGTTGAGGGACTGAGACTGTGGAAAAATGGTGCAAAAAAATCAATCCCTTTTGCAATCCCAATGGTTTGGAGGGAGCCACAAAATCATGTTAACGATTGCTATTTTCGTATGGTTAAAATTCAAGGTCATAACGCAAAAAGTAAGAAGGATATACAATATCCGAACATTCCTTCGGCCTTACGACCAGTTACGCATTGTAATTCTCTCCCTATACCAGTTCCACCTCCCGTTCTTGAAGATGTGCCACTGGCGAGCAGCTCAGAAAATGAAAGCGATAATGCTGATGATTACAACCCGGAAGAAGATTCTGCATCAAAATTATTCAATCAAAATGAACTTAATGGTATTACTCGTGACTTGAACCTGACAAAAGATGCCGCCCAATTGCTTGGGTCAAGATAGAATGCAAAAAATCTTCTACTACCCGGAGTTACGTTCTCTTGGTATAGGTCCAGAGAGAACGAATTAATGAAATTCTTTAAAGAAGAAGACTCTCTGGTTTATTGTTGTGATATTGAGGGTTTATTGAATTTCTTTAACGTCACTTACAATCCAAGTGAGTAGAGGTTACTTATAGACTCGTCCAAAACTAGCCTCAAAGGTGTACTTTTACACAATGGAAATTTGTTTGGATCAGTACCCATTGCACATTCAGTTCATCTCAAGGAGACGTATGTAAATCTCAAAGCTCTGCTAAAATACGTGAATTATGAAAAACATTCTTGGACAATTTGTGGGGATTTAAAAGTAGTAGGTATGTTACTTGGTCAACAATCCGGCTACACAAAAATGCCTTGTTTCATTTGTGAATGGGATAGTCGAGCCAGAGACAAACATTGGAAGAAGACAGACTGGCCCAAAATAAAAACCCTCCAACCCGGTTCACAGAACATAATAAATGTACCACTTGTTCAACGAAGCAAGATACTATTACCTCCTCTGCACATCAAACTGGGATTAATGAAACAGTTCACTAAAGCTCTTCCAAAAGATGGTGACTGTTTCCAGTACTTGGTAACAAGATTTCCGAAAGTATCTTACGAGAAACTTAAAGAAGGGATCTTCGTGGGACCGCAGATAAGAAAGTTAATGAAAGACAATTTGTTTGAAAGTACAATGAATCCAGTGGAAGAAAGGGCCTGGGTTTCGTTTAAAGAAGTTGTTGTCAACTTTTTGGGCAACCACAAACATTCAGAGTACAAAACCATGGTTAAAAGAATGTTGCAGAGTTTCATGAAATAAGGATGTAACATGAGTGTAAAGCTTCACTTCCTACACTCACATGTTGACTTTTTCCCTGCGAACCTTGGCGATGTCAGTGAAGAACAAGGCGAACGTTTCCACCAGGATATCAAGGACATGGAAAAGAGATACCAGGGAAGGTGGAATGCCAACATGATGGCCGACTACTGTTTTATGCTAAAAAGAGACGGAACTGGTGAAGGGAGACAATCACGGAAGAGAAGTTTCAACCCACGTCAGAAAGATCTTGAAGCAGTGAATTCAGCGAAGAAGAGGAATTAAATTTTCATATATGTGTTGTGTTTTCGTAATAATTATAACATTTTTAAGTGAGTATATAAGTTACCATTGTCTACTGCACCGCCATGTGTTGTGATTTTATGCAGGATTAAAACATAAACAATTTTGAATTCACAATCAAATAATAATAATTTTCCCTGTTCACAAAATTCGATTTTTTAAAACTTCGAAATTGAATTGTATAAAAACCTTACGTGATACAGAAAAACTAAAACCAGATTTGAAATCAGCATGAAAAATACTTTTAAAATCACCTTACAGTCTTAAAACATCGTACCAAAAGTTTTAAAATGTTGCATAGTGTAATTGATGAGGATTTGAGCAAAGAGTACAATTTAAGAATAAGTGTTAATAAAATTAATGTGGGGGTCTGTAGCAAACACGGACAGTCCAGAATGAATATATTCCTGAATGGGACAAAGATAGAGGAAGTTACAGAGTTTACCTACTTAGGAAGTAAAATCACAGAAGACGGAAGAAGTAAAAGAGAAGTTTTGAGTAGGATTTGGACAGGCTAAAGTTGCATTTAACAGTAAATGGGAATTACTGACTTCTAAATAAATAGCCCTGGAAACAAAACAGAGGTTCCTGAAGAGTTGCATGTAATCTGTAGCTCTATGTGGACGTGAGACGTGGACAATTGGAACAAGGAAAGGAAGAAGACTTGAAGCACTGGAAAAGTGGTGTTATAGGAAGCTACTGGAAGTAAGACGGATCAACAAGGATAGTAATGATGAGATTCTGACTAGAATAGGAGAAACAAGAAGTTTTTGGTAAAATATTGTGAAGCGAAGGTTGAACTTATCGGCCATGTTATGCGTCATGAGATTTTGATAAAAACAATAATTGAAGGTTACATTGAAGGGAAAAGAGGAGGAGGAAAAGCCAGACTTCAATTTATTAAATATAATTATTTCACTACGACTCGGAACACAAAACGCAACACATTTGTGTTCCGAGTCGTAGTGAAATAATTATATTTAGTTAAGTAACGGACACGTCATGGACAACTAAATCCAAGAATTTAACTCAGCAAGACGAGCTATAGTTCAAAACTACAAATTCACAATATTAAAGCTTAGAAAGATCGTTACGCTCATAACATTCAACAAAACATGTCTCAACAAATCAATCACACCAAAATACGCACAAATCAAAATCAAACACAACAATCAGGCCGCCCAAATAACACAAAACATTGCACAAAGGACATACATAAAAGAATCCATTTTGTGTTCCGAGTCGTAGCGAAATAATTATATTTAGTTAAGTAACGGACACGTCATGGACAACGAAATCCAAGAATTGAATATATTAAACAGATTATTGGTGATGTAAGTTGTAATTCCTATGAAGAGATGAAACGGAAAGCACAGAGAAGATCGGTGTGGAGAACTGCTACAAACCAATCTGTGGATTGTTAACTAAGGAAGAAGGATATTGTTTTTACACGGTTTGAGTTTGGACTTTTTGTTTTGGTTCTTGTTGTTGAAATAGTGGTCTGGTCCATTTTTTAATGTTTCTTCAGCTATCTTGAGAGCATGTCTTGACGCCGTTAGAGACTATAGTGACGAATTTAACAAATTACACCAGCATCAACACATACAGAAAAGAAACAAGCTACACATCTGTTACAGGAACCCACAAAATACATTTGACACGTTTTAATAGTGCAATCACCTTGCCGATCACAAAACACTCGAGCCGATATAACTGATTATAAACAGTCGAAATTTACAATATCAATTATCTGGTGGCGTATCTAGAATTTGGCCTTGGGGATCCGGGGTCGAGTCGGCTTCGTACAAAAGAAAAAACGAGTTAAGACTAATCAACATTACTATCTTTAAAGTGGTTGAAAAACGTGTGACAACATCCTGAAATCAATCCCATTAAATTAAATGGCAATAAGACAATAAAAATATGCATTATTGAAACATTGTTTATAAAATACTTATTGACTGAATTGATTTTCCTGTATTTCATATTTCAAACGTATACGTAAATGCTGTCTAATAAACCTGTTTGTATATTTAAAAAGAGTTAGTACTATATTAGCGTACAGCTGAAAAAATAAACAGCCTAAACATTAAGATATAACAAAATTCGTAAACTTTTTTAGTCCTTCTGAGGGGGGTCGGATCCCGTCCGTGTCCCCCCCCCCGTAAATACGCCCCTGTTCAGCCGAATCCGTGATAGGCTGAAAGGTGGTGGAAGAAGTCCTGCTGTCTCTCCGACAACCACCGACGTTACAAGTCACTCGTCAAATCCCACCTCTACTCTAGTCGGTGATTCCCCGTAATTGCTTCCGAAGAACTCCTTACCCGAGCGGGTTGTTCTCAAAGTACATCCCGAATGCGTCCATACAGTTTGGGCGCGTGGACGCCCGATGAAGAAGCCGAGGCTGCACAGTTCTTCTGTACCCACATAGAAGCAATTTCTATTGATTTTCTAAAGAATCTTTCCCGTCCAAATATTATCATAAATCTGTACATTAAAAACGTAGGTAGTTTTAGGCAACAAGTCATATTTCTATGTCCATCTGGAATCTGTATGTAACAAAGCAATGAATTAAGTTTTTCTTTTCAGCATTATTTCGTCAGTAATGAAATGAACCCCGATATTGAGAGCGTATACATATTTGCAGGACGAGGGGGCAAAATAAACATTCTTCAGTTATTCGCTACCTACGCTATTTAGTAGGCAATGGTGAACTAAGCCCAGAGTGATTATGTATCCTTCCTTAGTTAACAATCCGCAGATGGGTTTGTAGCAATTCTCCACACCGATCTTCTCTGTGGTTTCCGTTTCATCTCATCACAGAAATTACAACTGACAGCACCAATAATCTGTTTCATATATTGGAATCTCGATCTTCCTCTTCCTCTTTTCCCTTTAGTGTAACCTTTAGTTATTGTTTATATCAAATTCTAGTGACGCATAATATGGCCAATATGAGCACTCTCCGACATGCTCTAAAACACAAGGCAAGGAAAGATTCCATAATAAAATTATATAACTCTATGGCAGTTCCGACCCTTACTTATGGTTCAGAAACGTGGACAATGTCTGCTAGACAAATATCAAGAATTCAGGCTACGGAAATAAAATTTTTTCATTCCATAGCTGGGTACACAGAATTAGACATGGAAAGAAACAATCACATAAGAGAGGAACTGAAAGTTGAAAAAGTTGACGGAATCATGAATAAGTATAGAGAAAGCTGAAAACAACACGTTAGCCGAATGGGCAGTGACAGATTCCCCCAGCCGAAAGGACCAGATGCCTGGGAAGACCCAAGAAGAGATGGTCCGACCAGTTTGGAGCCGCAACAGATTAAACAGTCTAAGCGGTGAAGAAAAAGAGGGAGGAAAAGCTGAGTTTACCTCTGGAATCTTCATATCTCATCGTGTAACCTAACATGTTCTTCAATGTACAATTGGTCAGGAAATTAGCTCGTAGGATATACATTAATTCTGATTGCTAATAAATACAACAAATTAAAAAAAAATGTATACAGTCAAATGTTGCGTCTACAGACGGGGGAAAACAGGTACAAAAACCTTCAAATAATGTTATACCCAATTTATTATAACAATTTAAGCTTTATTATTTCCTACGGCACATTGTCTTAAATTGATAAAGGTGAGTTATTTTCTTGCTTCTACTAATAAATAAATCGATAAACAAATAAGCTGAAGTATGATTAAGGCAAAAAAAAGAAAAACAACAGAAACTTGTCAATTATTTTCGTCATAATTTTTTTTGCTATTTTTAATCAAACTCTAGCAAGGTAATCTACAACCGAAAACCAGACCTAATTATCTATGTGTCTCCCACGCGCTCGTTCTTGCTTACGTACATTAATTTATTTTGTGGTTATAATGCTTACACATCCGTAATGACGGAGCGGGCGGGAAACCCCGTCAACGTGAATCCAATTTGTGGTGTATTTTTGTTGTGGAGTCGTATTGACACACACACACATTTTGTAGTGCGTTGTAATTTAAAATTTAATATTTTTTTACATTTATTTATACAATCTGTTAATACATACCAATAAGTATAGTTGATGACAGAATACATGGCGTGGAGAGAACTAGTCCATCACTAGTTCCCTTATGATTATTTAAAACTGATATACTATGTACAATGTAAATGTATGCCCCCCCAAATTTCTTCCTCGTACGGTTTTAGTCTTTAGAGGAAGACGTAGGATAATATCTTGTATGGGTCGGAGAGCAGTGTTATGCCTCTATTATTGGTATAGAAATTGTTTACCTTACTTATGAATGGGCACAATATAAGTTCCGCTTAGTTAAGCAGTTTAGTTAAATTTCTACTGTTATAAAGTAACATAATATTAATTAATAGACTATAATATCATTACAGTATTACTTGGTAGCGTCAATACCCCAAATGGAGATGCAACAGAACCACAACAACAAAGCCAAAGGAGCGTTTGCGATTCTTCGTCCGATCTGGAAGTCCAAGTAATTGAAGACGAAGACCAGACTGCTTATAGTAATGTGGAGTTGTTCTGGTATACGGATGTGAGACTTGAAAACTTGGTGCGCAAGCTATTGGATGTTCATTAATCCTTGAGGACCATCCTAGGAATATGGTAACCAAACGTCATGTCCAACGCTACGTTTTGGGAAGGGGCTAACCGGAAGCCCGTTCGATTGGAAATAAGTAAGACAAGACGGCAATGGTTGGGACGCGCTGAGGCGACCGGGTTTCAAAGAAGGGCACGATTGGAACCCGCAAGACAGGAAGAGACGCGGTAGACCCATAATGACATGGGCGGCGGACAACAGCAAGGAAAGAGCTGGAATGAATTCAAAGCGCTAGCTACAAACAGGACAAGATGGCGATGGACACTCGCTGAGGCGACCAAGTTGCAAAGGGGGGACTGGATTTGAACCCGCAAGGCAGGAGGAGACGTGGTAGACTTAGAATGGGCGGTGGACAACAGCAAGGAAGGAGTTAGGGTGAAATCGAATCCCTAGCTACAATCAGGACAAGATAGTGATGGTTGGGACACACGCTGAGACGACCAGGTTGCAAAAGGGGGACTCGATTGGAACCCGCAAGGCAGGAGGAGACGTGGTAGACTCAGAATGGGCGGTGGACAACAGCAAGGAAGGAGTTAGGGTGAAATCGAAGCCCTAGCTACAATCAGGACAAGATAGTGATGGTTGGGACACACGCTGAGACGACCAGGTTGCAAAGGAAAGACTGGATTTGAACCCGCAAGGAAGGAGGAGACGTGGTAGAACCAGAATGGGCGGTGGACAGCAGCTAGGAAACAGCTGGGATGAAATCAAATCCCTAGCTAAAAACAGAGCAAGCACTATGCTCCATTCCACATAAGGAGTTAAAGTAATTAAGTAAAGCAAGTCATAACATCATTACGCTGACACACGTTCGTATACGTTGTAAGATCTCCACACGCTAACATACGTTCGTATACGTTGTAAGATCTCCACACGCTAACACACGTTCGTATACGTTGTAAGATCTCCACACGCTAACACACGTTCGTATACGTTGTAAGATCTCCACACGATAACACACGTTCGTATACGTTGTAAGATCTCCACACGATAACACACGTTCGTACACGTTGTAAGATCTCCACACGCTAACACACGTTCGTATACGTTGTAAGATCTCCAGACGCTAACACACGTTCGTATACGTTGTAAGATCTCCACACGATAACACACGTTCGTGTACGTTGTAAGATCTCCACACGCTAACACACGTTCGTATACGTTGTAAGATCTCCACACGCTAACACACGTTCGTATACGTTGTAAGATCTCCACACGATAACACACGTTCGTGTACGTTGTAAGATCTCCTCCACACGCTAACACACGTTGTAACGAAACAAAATGTTATAAAAAGAATTATCATTATAATAATGAAACCCTATCCAGAGAGGGAACAAGAAATCATAATCAATAGCCAATTAAAAGAAATACCAAGTTTTGAAAAATCAGTAAGGAACCAAATGTAATTAAACAACAACAATCTTTGACTTATTTAATATCATCAAGATTCAGCTAGTATTTACCCAGTAGAATAAGGCAGTAAACAAACCAAAATTTAAATAAAGAAACCTAGTAGGCCTAAATAACTTGCCATGAGTAACCCAACCAAACCCGATAAAGAGTACAAATTCATAAAATAAAATTGTATTTATTTTATTAACTCTATTATAAAAATTGTATTAAACAAAATTGTATATAATCAAGGAAAGAAAAAGGGACACAACCCCTTACAGTGATAAAAGTGACATAATAATAATAGTGACACACACTACAGTTAAACAGTGTGCTATTTATTTTTTATAAAAAGTGTTTTGTTATTATTAACAGCAAATAAAAATGGTTTATCATACAGACAATAGTTCAACAGTATGAATAAATTAAAACTGTCAAAACAAGTATTATTATTAAGAGTTGTGTTATATATTATAAGAGTTCATGTTATTAGTAAATTAATTTAAATATATTTATCTCATGGAGTCAAGGTATAACTTACAATCAACCATTATAAATTGTTCCATCATATATCAGAGAAATTCACTAAGTACTAAGGTTTTACAGTTATAACTTGAGGCATGTTTAGTACCAAATTGTTTGTAATTGTATAATTAATAATCATATAAACATTGTATGTATCATTAGGATATAATAATAAAATTATATGTTAAAGGTAATTTGTAAAATGTAAAGTAGTTAAGGGGTATTGATCATATAACACTTAACCTGTACATAATTGGCCAATCAAAATTTAAGAAATTTTGATCAGTTCGGTGACTAAAAAAAGAAGAAATGTTACTGTATTGTTAATTGTGATTGAGAACAGTTTAATAGTGCTTGCCGAGATGTATTTAAAATGAAAAGCTAAACTCAGAAACCGTTTGGTGAAAGAAAATTTTTATGACAACCACTGAAGATAAACAATTCCTTAACTACAATCCTCTAACTAACCAGGAACACACACCATAAAGAAAATATAAAAAAAAAAAACAAGGAGACGTTCAGCGAACATCGCCTAGAAGTGTAAGTGTATTATTCGACTTTATAACTGACAATATTATTTATTCAAAACGAACAACCACTAGAAAACGCTATAATTCACACTACCACTAATCACTAGTGAACATTTTAATAAGTGTAAAACAAATTATATATATAAGCATCAGTGGTTACAAGGAACACATTTATTTGACACATTAGTAAACTTCAGTTATTATCTGACACGGACGAAGGCAGCCATGATGATGACGTCACTCTAACCAGCATGCTTTGTACGAGGTGTACTGAATAACATCAGACATTGTATGTTTTTTCTTAATAATTTTTGTAACTCTGTTTTTAGATTATAAGTACTAGAAAGACTTGTAAATGTATTCTATATTGTTATTTATCATGTAATGGAACTTTTCGTAGCAGCCACAAGAATTCCCACGAAATATGTTAAACCTATTTTTATTATTCACTCCTGAGATAACTATCGATTGTTACTAACGTGTGTATCGAATGAAAATTTCTATCAATTTGAACTCCAATTATAAAGATTAAACGATAATGTTAATAAATCATATCCATGCGTTATTATTTCATGAACATAAGATAGTATCAACATTTATTTTATAATTACCAAGACTAAGAAGACGTCGGGGAGTCGTTGGAATTACACAAACTACAAAACCAAGATTAACCTCAAAGAATAGGGTTAAGCCTAATATCGAAGGTGAACCTTGAGAATTGTTTGGGACGACTCGACCGCTATTTTTGAATTAATTTTGAAGTTTTAACTGCTGAATTGGAATAATAATAATTCTGATTATTAAACCAAGGCAGAATAATTCATTTCTTAAACTTATACAGTATATTAAATCACGTTACAAAACACGCAACATAAATAATTCACGATCAACTGATACATTATTTACAACTTAACATTTACAAAAATTAACGGGATACACGAGTTACGTAATAACGTTCGTATACGTTGTAAGATCTCCTCCACACGCTAACACACGTTCGTATACGTTGTAAGATGTCCACACGCTAACACACGTTCGTATACGTTGTAAGATGTCCACACGCTAACACACGTTCGTATACTTTGTAAGATCTCCTCCACACGCTAACACACGTTCGTATACGTTGTAAGATCTCCACACGATAACACACGTTCGTATACGTTGTAAGATCTCCTCCACACGCTAACACACGTTCGTATACGTTGTAAGATGTCCACACGCTAACACACGTTCGTATACGTTGTAAGATCTCCTCCACACGCTAACACACGTTCGTATACGTTGTAAGATCTCCTCCACACGCTAACACACGTTCGTATACGTTGTAAGATCTCCACACGCTAACATATAAGAAATGTTTATTAATTGGTTCTTTATACTACCGTTCTTCAGATCTTGAGGATACCATTAAATTTTGTTGAAACGCAGAAACAATTATTTTAAATTAAACTTATCGATATCGTAAAATGGACAGTGAATTGCGTGAAAACTTTAAACCTGTTTTAAATTTTTATTGACGATTCGTGAAATATCTTTACAACTGAGACAGTAATAATTTTTGTACTATTTTTAATACTTTAATATTATTAGATTTCTACTCCAACGCCAGCCTGTGCGTTATAGGTTATTATTTTTCGTCGACCATCCGAAGCTGAAAATAGCTACAAACTTGTAAATCGAAAGTTTTTAAATCAAGTGCCACGCGCTCGTGCGAGTGTGTGTGTGTGGTGTTTGAACAAAAATATACCGCTCAGAGTGTAAGTAATGAATCTGCTAAATGAGTTATGAAGATGGTGTGAATAGCAACATCCGGAGGCGTGTGTTGCTTACTTTGGATCGTATACGTGTTGACAGAATAAATAAGCGTTCCAATAATTTACTTTAATAAAATAAAAGACGTATTGATTGCCAAACAGCATGAATAGGCACGACGTCATCAGAACGTACTGTATTCATCAAAGAGAGAAAACAAACTCGCGGTCGCTACGGGCGGCAGTCTGTAAGATAAGACATTTTCACAGAATCATTTAACGAATCGTTTTACAACGTTCATTTTATTTTATTGTTTCGTATTCGTTTTATTTTAAATTGACATGTGTAATTCAACTTTTTCGGAACAAGAATAGCCCTTAAAAATAATAGTAGGATATCTCAACAAATATCTGTCAATCAAGCAGTAGCGTGGCGTCTACGTAACCGCTGTTGCCGGCGGCAACAGTCATGGAAACGAAAGAAAATAATGTTAATTATATCACAGAATAAATATTTCAATTATTGAATAATCAGAAATCCGAACAATATTAGTAGGGAAACTTGAAGAAAAGCGTAGCATTGCTTTCGAACTGCTGTGCACTTGCACCGTCTTGTGTTGCCGGCTCAGACATTGGCAATGTTTTACTGCGTGTGGTCATTAACCTCGTAGTAGTTGTCACTGTACAAACGGGAGGGGGACACATTCGTCCATCCAATGTGTTGCCGCTGTATAAACCGGCAAAACGCTCAGCTAGCAGCTAAGCAGCTATGTTCGTTTCGGAACCAACTTGCAGCAGTTACTACCTACCTATTTGTGTTTTGTTCTTTTAGCTACGTGTTTCTCTGTTTTTATTATTATTAACTCGATTATTTGTGCCCTCGTTTATTTTGTGTAAGTGTAATGGAATCCTCTTCTTCTGCCAGCGAAAGATAGAAAATACTCTAAAAATATATTTTAGCTCAAAAGGATTATTTTAGCTCTAAAAAAAAACACTTGGGACTAGGCAAAATTCGAATTAATTTTTTGGTTAATTTTTAGGCCTATCGCAACAGGCAACAGCTGTTATGTGCCCACGCCACGCCACGCCAAGCGTATTGATTGAATCAAGGTGATATACAAGGGAGCAGTGTATTACCTAATCTTTTTTAACATTCATATTGACTATCTAATAAGGAAATGAAAACATCTAGTAAACCCTGGTATTAAGTTATCACGAGACAGATATTTGAATGTGCTGTTGTTTGCTGACAACTTGCTTGTGATTCAAAATACAGACTCTGCTTTAAGAAAGTCTGTTTTTAAGCTTCGTCAGGTTTTTAAACAATGCAATATGAAAATCTCTACTACAAAAACAAATGTAATGGCATTTCGAGGAAAGGAACCAATAAGAACAAAAATAATGATTAATGATCAAATTGTAGAAAGGGTCAGTCATTTTAACTATTTGAGAAATGATATTGGCTATTATAAGAATTATGATATTGATGTTAAGTTAGGTTAGTTCCAGTCATTTTGTGGGACAATCACCGTATTTGTAAAAACAAGGTACGTCAAGATACGAAATTGAAGTTTTACAAAGTTATGGCGGTCCCTGTACTGTCCTATGGATGCCAATTATGGACAACGACTAAGGAACAAGAAATTAAAATAAAGGCCTCGGAAATGGCGTTCTTAAGAAGAGTTAAACGGTGTTCTAAACTTGATCGTATAAAGAATGATTTCATAAGAAAATAATTACAATTTTTTAACTTGAATGAAAGACTAAAATTTTATAAACAACGGTGGAAAGAACACTTAGAAAGAATGTCAGATTCAAGACTGGCCAAACAAATCTGGAAATATAAACCTATAGGACAAAGGTGTGTGGGTAGACCCAGGAAGAGATGGGTGGAGCAGGCAACAACTTGCAATGCCGTGGTGTGGTGATGATGAGTTCAACTTTTCATTGCTAGAAAGTGGACCTTTTTCAGTTTCAGAATACCCTGTGTTTAACGGATACCCAAAATCGAGAGTACAGTTGAAGTTGCAATGAATTATACTCCTCCTCCTCCTCCTCCTTCTCATCCTCCCTCCACCTCCTCCTCTTAAAAACACTAAATACGTGAAAGTGAACGCAGCAGAGGCAAAATGGGTTACTCAGAATTATAAAATCGGGAATTTTAGATTTGAAAGATAGCAAGTTCTACATATCTGGGAACGGATGTGGATAATACAAATCAGATGGCTATCCGAAGAAATCCACAAGGACACGTTCAGGGGATGGAAGGGGATAGACTTCCAGAACAACTTATGAGGCACGAATTGCTGGAAGAAGAGCCAGGGGCCGGAGAAGTATGGCTTGGGAGGACAATGTGAGGTGCTCTTTGCAGGGGTTGAGAGTGCAGAAGAATAAAGCCAAGGCCCTGGCCATGCAGAGACCACGGTGGCGAGACCTTTGCTCAATCTTTACGTCTTGCGGTAGAAGAGGAATGGGATGATAATAATAGTAATAATAATAATAATAATAATAATAATAATAATAATAATAATAATAATAAGAAGAAGAAGAAGAAGAAGAAGAAGAAGAAGAAGAAGAAGAAGAAGAAGAAGAAGAAGGCAATTGCTAGAGACCGAGGATACCATGTAATTAGGAGCCTCTTCAAAACCTACATAATCTCCATATCCACTAAAACGAAGCTGTATAGAACTTTGGTCACACCAGTGGCAACTTACGGATCAGTAGCTCGGACGTTACAAAAGCAGACATCTCCACATTAAAATTTTTTGAACGGAAAGTAATAGGGAAAATTAAGGAAAATCTGAGTGAAAATACAGAATTTATTGGATTCTAAAAATAGTATACTGAATTCACTTTGGCAATACAGACCTACTGGACAAATAAGACCCAGGAAGCGTTATTCCCTGATGCAAGAGGAAGATTATTTTTGTATTCTCAACAATAGAATTAACTTGAACAAAAATAATATTTCCATTGATTTTATAAGGAGAATTCACAAAACTCTTGCTTTATCGATACTGCGTCGCCTCTTTCGGTACCATGATAAAATCGAAACCCCGATATCGGTACCAATTCTGTCAGTATCGAGAGGAAAAAATTCGATATCCGTACTTATCGAAAGCGTTACACCGTCCCTTTGGCACTAAGCTGATTATATGGGAGAACATCCCAACGTCGCCAAACTTCACTACGAGATCTTTTACCTTTTATGCTACCCCGAATGTATATTTCAAACATCCTAACAAAACGTTGTATATTTCACGATTCTTGCGAAATACTTTTAACGTGTAAATCCTAATGTGAAGGTACCGTGAAAGTCTGTAAGCACAAAAACAATACAATTAATAAAGTTACCATTCGGGGTGATGTTACATGATCACATTCAAAAACAAAAACGGGTACATAAGACGTAACGAAAAATCCCTGTGATTAGGCCCTAATTACTTAAAACTTAGGCTTTACAAAGTATACTTTGGTTGCATTTAGGTTATAGTTAGTATAAAATTACCGTACATATACCTTAAAATTCATAATGCCATAAAATTGAATGTAATATTGCACTAGAGAACCAAACTTGTGCGAACATTGTGATGATAGTTCCCAAAATAGAAATATCGGTATGGAGAATCATACATGACTTCCATGTTCTATGATTTATATTTAAAATCATTTTCGAAATGAAATATTTCCATAGAAACTACTTCTTTCTTCAGCTTTAACCACAGTACTGTGGTCACTAACGTATACCACCTCACGTTAGCGCGCTCAATTTTCACTGATGATGGCAGTCGATGACACTGCCGAAATGTCTGGTTTTGCAGAAAACATTGGACCGCGGCCAAACAGCCCTGGAAGGAATTTTAACAACAAACTACTTCTTTGTTGCCAGTAACGTAGTACACATATAAAAAATTATCCCCTCCCCCTTCAACTATCATTTTCATTTATAGAAAATTGCCTCCTCCCCCTTCAACTACCCTTTTCATTTACAGATATTTCATCTACCTTTCTACAGTGGATTATTATTTGTCCTTCTTTTCAGGATACTTTATTTATCAAGATAAGTACTTTACTCTTGTTAAAACATAAAATGTTGCAGGTAAACTACTCCTTCCCCTTAACCGATCTTCACCAAAATCAACAGGCATTGAGGTCTCTACAGCTCAGGCAAATATGCAAAAAATTATTTGATTCTGTTTGAATTTGCGACAGTTATCGTTTGCCATAGAAAAAATTCTACACAGACACACAGACAGACACACAGATACACACACAGACACTTTTCGGAAAATGACTTTCCTTCATGTTTTGAGGGTAGTACAATCAGAATCAGCCCTTATTTCGAACATGGAACGTGGAACGTGGAAGTAAAAATACCAATTAAATATAAACGTTTAAAACAACGTGAAAATCGTCAGATGACTTTCTCACAAAGACAGGTGTTCCGGTAACTAATCGGTAATAACTAAACGCCTGCTATGCATATTAACGTTTGTAATAATTAATTAAACACTAGAATGAGTACAACCAATTGAAGTGACTAAAACATAACTAAGTAACATACACGAGATGTTAGGCCTATATAACGGTGAACTCAATAAATTTTCTTTAATACATTAGCTAAATAACCAGTAATATGTAATTAACGTTAATCAACGTCCCCGTATCAGTTAAAAACCAAGTTACGTTACCTTCGTAATCCCCTCGTTACTATGGACATACGAGCGTCCATATCATAATGTTCACGAATAAAATATACAATACAGTCCTTTATCCTTCACAGACTGGGACCTTGTACCTCACGAAAAAGTAAAAAAATTCTAGTTTTCTACTGTTTGAAACCATACGTTTAATTTTCTCTTTAATATTTGCCAAAAATATCATGGTATTTGAAACTGAGGGAATTTTTACTGTGATGTTCATCGCTGCATTTCGTAGAATTTTCTCGTTGAATTCATATACTATGAAACACGCTTATGGTGTAGCGGTAATCAAGAGAGAAAAGAAAAATCTAAGTTTTCGTAACGTTATGAAGAGTTAGGTTTAAGGTTTCTGTCCGTGTGAAATGCGTGCTGCATAAGAGCACATTGAGTCAACCATGTGCGAATTTCTGTATAGTCATTCGATCTCATGACGATACTGTATAGATTTTTTGTGAGACTCGAAACTGGCACTTGCCCCACTACGGGTATATTTATTAACAAATAAATAATTAGAGGACTTAATATATATACTAAGTGGCTTAATATATATATCTATTAATATATATATCTAGTGGCTAACGCGGGCGATTGATGCGCTCGTGGTCCCGGGTTCAATTCCCGGCGGAGGCTCCATACGGCGTGCACTCAGCGTCGTGAGGCAAACTGAGTAGGCGCTGAGATAACAGCGCCGCCTCCTGGCCGTGAATACCGCAACTAGCGGCTGGTGGCGCGTAGTACTAGCCATACACCGTCACACTAACACAAAAGCCGCGCGGTACGCCTTGGTCCTTAACGGACTGTGGAGCGGAGGTTAAAAAAAAAAAAAAATATATATATATATTGTAACGCAACAGAAATGCTAGCATCCGTGTTACATAAAAACAAGGTTAACAGAATAATAAACAAGTCAATATCTAACCCCATGATAGAACAAAGATCTAATAATTACATTTATAATTATAGATAAAGGTAAATAAGGATGCAAGGTAGTATTAACAAGAATAAACGAACCTGTAAGTTAGATAATAGTTGATGATATATGTGCAGTGAAGAGCAAACAAAAAATGAAACAATAATTTACTTTATAGTAATAGCAAATAAGAATTTTGAGTTAAGAGATATTATTTTGTGACAACAAATATTATGATAAAGTTTATGTTATGTTATACCAAATATGTGTTGAGTTAATGAAAGATAATGAAACAAGATGTATTATTCAATGACTGTTGTAGAATGAAGTGTGAAGCAGCTAATTAACGTTAATAGATTTGAATTTTCTTATATGTGATCCATAGGTCAAGATAAAATTGTTATTAGATATAGAAAAATAATTGTTTATGTAAATGTTAATAGTTAAGATTTGATTATATGTATGAATTTATGTAAAAGGGGCTATAGATGTTTACCAGTTATAAACACAGGTAGATCCGTTTACAATAAAAGGCCTAACAGCCAAAACCACTATATAACCACTCATAACATAAAGGTTAGGTACATCAATTAATAATAATTAATGAATACGATTTGAAGAGCTAGAAAAAAACATTAAATTAATAATGATATATAATAAAATTTATACAAATTATGATAATGCCATAATGCCATGATATCGATTAATAACGTTTAATATCGAAAAGGTATTATATATAAAAAAGAAAAAAAAACAGGCTTATATCAAAAAACCAGCAGAATATGTGTAGAAAATAATAAACCAACTATCTGTAAAGTTACATTCCGATAGGACAGCAAATTGATAAGGAATAGACAAAAAATATATGAAATAAACACTATATTCAAAACATGTGGAAGAAAGAAAAATCATGTGCTGCTAGGGACGACAGAAAAAGAGGAAGTTGTTGATTTTGACAATAATTGCTTTGATGATCTGAATGTGATGAGATTAAAAAACCCAAGAAATGTCTATTTAATTGGAATATTCTAAACTAGCAGACACTATTATAAAACACAAAATCCTAACGATAATATTTATGACTCTTACCAGTACAGTTTAACCAAACAAGACTATAGTATGAAATCACAATAGAAAATAAATAACTGGATTCTACAAAGAAGGACTTGAACTGTCCCATATCCGAAGGGAATTGATGATATATTAAACCAAATAGAAAGAATTAACAGTATCACAATTAATAATATACACTACACCAGAAGTTATAACCTTTCAAATACACGGAACAACACTAATTGCTTCAACCGAGAGAAGAACGTATTTGGATCCTGGAGTTGCAGAAGAAGCATCAATCGGGCTGTAAATCAATCCATAGAGCTGTATTTCCGAAGTGGACAAGACAAGAATTCCATTTTATTAAACCGAAGAAAGAATATCGTACGGCATAATTGTCCAGAACAGTAAATTTATCAATCAACCGCCTACACGATTGGCTTCGTTCTAGTCTGGTAAATTATTATTATATTAATCATACTAACTACACAACACTTCAAATTTGTAAATCTTGCATTCTTATCTATGTATTTTTAATCTTCCCCACAGTTACAAGAACCTTCACACCCTGAATTAAATTAATTACAAATTAAAACACACTATATAACTGAATTTAAATAAAGGATCGGAATAATCAACAATCGATTCACGCAATCTATAGCCCAAGCATATGTTAATTAGAACATATCTTATTCAATGTTAAAGAAGTAAACAAATAAAGAACCTTTATATAATTGCAAAATCTTGTCATTTGGAGTATGATTTAATGAGTTGGGAATAAAAAGTAACTGAATAAGTATAGAATAATTGGTTAACATAAACAGTGAAATAACCTATAAGTTTCGTTGAGCCGATACTACAGCGCTTATAGCGGAATTATCTGACACCAAAGAGAGAGCGTAAAAATACAAAATTAGATATAATTCTCTTCAAGGTATAATAGGGTTGAACGAAATTACAGAATAACGCATTAATTATTTAAGTTTCAGGTACACTAACACTGATATTTTTTAGAGAGCTAAGTTAATATTAATTAATTACATCAATATATCCCACAACTCCAAATATCTTAGATATTTAAATAATTAAGTAAATTAAACGACCTGAGAGAGTAAAGACAGGGGACATACCCGCTCATAGCAACGATAGGCTTACATTGCGTGACACATTATAAGACGCAAGTCGTCGTCTTATAAAAAATTGACGAACCCAACAGTGGGGCTTAAACCGTACGTACCCGATATATAACAAATTGACGCCGGCAACGTTGGGGCGGAAATAACGAGAATCCCGCGACCGTAAGAGACAACGTAAGAGCCGAGGGTTTTATAACAATATATATATATATATATATATATATATACACTGTATTTTTAAACTGAGTAATACATATTTCAACAGATAGTGTAATAACATACAGTATATAAGCAATACTTACACTAACTAATGAAACATTACGACGAGTACCACAGGAAATTGAAGACAAAGGAAGAGAAAACAAAATTTTATCTTCGATACGCCATTCTGCGACCGTACCTGTCGTCCACAGCTTCGCGGCTCAGAGCTCCTGCGGGTGAATTCTTAAAATACCCTTCTGGCTGGTCCCTTTCCCCCACCCTTCTGGTAGGATCGTACACTGACTGTAGTATTGATCATCATCAGCATCATCATCATCATCATCTTCACAACACGGAATAGGCAAGGTGCTGTCTGTTCCGCCTTCAAAGATCATCCAACCATCTTTTCCTGGGTCTACCCACACGGCTGTGTCCTACAGGTTTGTATTTCCAGACTTGTTTGGCCAGTCTGGAGTCTGACATTCTTTCTAAGTGTTCTTTCCACCGTTGTTTGTAATCGTTTAATTTTTCATTCAAGTTAAAACTTGTAACTCTTCTCTTATGATTCATTCTTTATACGGTCAAGTTTAGAACACCTTTTAACTTTTCTTAAGAACGCCATTTCCGACGCCTGTATTTTACTCTCTTGTTCCTTGGTTGTTGTCCATAATCCACACCCATAGGACAGTACAGGGACTGCCATAACTTTGTAAACTTTAGGAACTGTAGTCTTCGGCAGCTAATTAGCGATCTGAGCTTTTTTCTTCTTGATATTTTGAGGTTGTTTATATGTCCTTCAGAGAGTCATTATAACGTTGCAGACTCTTTTCATGTTTCTCATCTTAGCTGCTTGGGTTGGTCTTATAGACACTGCATGCTGATCTTTATCCCCCCCCCAAATCAGTCTCTTGAAAGGCGAGGATGTTCTCTGTAAACATTCTTTCGTTTCTTCCTTACCCAACGATGCCATTGTTAACTTCAGCATAGCGTTTCAACGGACTTTAACAGATTTCGACCACCAGCTTCAATGAATACAACATTTGTTTTCCACTTTCTTGGAGTCAAGTCCATGAAAAAGGCATTTGTCACATCAGACAGTATAAGCAGATCTTCATTTACTACAACGTCGGCGCTTGAAGTTGGATCCTGTGTCGTTACTAATGATCTTTTTTTTTTCTTTTCCAGAGAGAAGTTCTGTGTTTCAGCATTTCTGCAATCAGTTCTTAATCTTGGTGCAAGTGTTCTCCAAATTTCTGTTTGAAAATAACATTTATGGAGTGTCAAGGTTTCTTTAAACCGTACTGTTCTACTCATTAACGATGAATTCTCGACGCTTCGTAAGGCGCCGACAGGGCATCTTTCTTCTAATTAGATTTTTACAATAATCTTTATAATAAGAAAGTAATTATTAATTAAAAAGGCACATGCCACTAATTAACAGTAAAAATCGAAACTCTGGACAAACGACATTACAATAAAGTATGAACACTGTAATGGCAGTTTCAATTGCCATTCGTTGCCTATTCGTCACGTGAGCATTCTTCTTCGGTTTAAATTTATTGTCCAGATTGTTTCAGGTTTATTTCTTTTTTTATTCTTCTTCTTTTTCCTGTAAAACATCAGCCCGGTTAAAATGAATTTTCGAAAAGTCGATTATGTAGTTAGATCGCTTTCTCATATTCGATAACGGTGATTCACTCCATTTCAATAAAATGCTTAGGCCCATTTTTAAGATAAATTTTACACACACGCGCACGTGCAAGAACCTTCAGTTAAGATAACTTTTCATTTTATTGGGTTTACATATGACGTTTTCCTTTAATTTACTCTTACAATTTGAAATTACGATCTGTAACTTATAGCTCTAACCAATATCCAATATCCATACCCGCACTTCATTATCGATATTTCGATTATGCTGTTGTATCGATATACCACGATGTGAAGAAGAAGAAGAAGAATTGTACTAATTGAAAATTGTTCTGTTTCTTAATGTAAAGTGAACGAAATGTTTTGGTTTGTGAGGTTAGGTAATAATGATTTTTGGTTTTTTGTTTACTGTATAGGCCAAAAGAAATAAAAGCCATGGTTTGAAAAAACACGACGTTGAATGTGTATATACAATGCTTACAACAGAGTAACATCAAAATAAAGTATGTAACGTTTGTAACAAAAACAACAACAGAAAATGTAAAGGAAAAATACAATTACTTCTGATTAATGAGATAATAACAAAAAAAATTTTGTTATTCATTAGGTGGCCAAAATTCTTTTAGTTGTTCAGTAAAATCTTGAAAACTACACTGCAAGCGAACTTTGTGCGAAACAAAACATATGGGAGCCAAGCGTAGCAACAGGGAAGGGCCCTTGGGCCCTCCGGCATTACTTCAAGTTGCTTTTTACGTGGTTTTCATAAAAAAGCGAGTATTACATTAAAGGCGACTATCCGTTTACATGTGTAATTTCAATTTTACATGTTAACCTAACAACATCAACCTTTGGCGTCACAGGTACACATCGATCTTACGTTAGTGCTAGAAACACTTTTCATAAAAAAATATGAGAAATGAAAACGATTGCAGACGTCAGCAAACTATTGTATAACATATACAAATAAATTTTGACAATCTTCTTCATCTAGCTAAAATTATATGCGATATTCACTACATATCAATGCCAATAATCGCATAATCGAAATATAGAAAATGTGTACGGGTACGGTTATTGGGACAGTGCCGCTGTAACTTATCTACTCCTTTAGTGATATCGATCATTAGATAAAAGATGTAGATCTGTAAAATAAAATCGGTTAATTGAATAAATACTGTGTATAAAAACTCCCATATAATTTACGTATTTCTTTCTGTGTCTTCTTTCCGCGAGTCATTAAGAAGTATAATACGTATGTGTGCAATCGAACCGGTGTTTACCGTAATAACTGATTTCACGGAGTTCGCAGAACCAATCCGCACACTTTTCACCCACACCTCAGTCAAGAGGAATAAATAAATGTCAGAGCATGTTTCTAATTAAACAATCAGTCAGATTTACACTGCTGTTAGATGATGTTCATAGTTTATTTACCTGTAGTTACACACGCTCACGAGCGCGCTCTCGTGCAGAGGATAGGTATAATTACTCACTAGGCGATTATTTTTTTCCGTTTTTAAATGAACGAGTTTCATTTTCATAAGTGAAAAACGAGATAAACGCAGGTTCACAGGTTGTACGTTGCATCGCTCGCTCCATTTGAGTTTCCCAGTGTGCTCAGTGATAACACAAAATGTATTCTCTATCCAATTGTATGTTTTATTAATCTTAATGGCACGAGAGTTGTTTGATATGCTGACAACTGAGCATGCTACCAACTGTTTCGTATTCGATGATCCTGAGTCTGGGATCTATGAGATCGTACATTCTGTGTGTTTCATTAACCTATAATCTAGACACACACGCGCGCCCGCGCACGCACATTATTTAACCAATGGAATCCGGTTTCGTGCAGCATATCGACTGTTAAAGTGAAGAATACCCAGCTACAAGTTAGAATTGATGGGTTCTAATTTTTTCTACTAATAGAAATATACTTAATTAGAGGACTAATCCATTGAAGGAATAATTCCTGTTCACTTTATTTGTCTTTTTACATCATTCTCTGACAAACAAAAATTAAATTTGTTTGAACTAACACAGATTTATACAATTAGAGAACTTTTACGTCGAAACAATAATCCTTTGTTGACTTTCTTCGTCGTCTACTACTTGTTTCTTACAAACAAGAATAAACTTCAGTCAGCTTTGAGAGAAGTCGTCATGAGGAGTCTCGATTCTGAGCAGCCAGTTCTTCTTCCCGGTGTTCAATACGCTGCTGCCAACTTTGGAACTCTACTCATGTTCTCTCTCGTTCTGTGATTTATGTACTTATTAACTACTGTAGAGCAAACTATGGGCAGTAATGGCAAGGAAAGAGATCCCACAATATCTAATTAGAGCAATACAGAGTCTGTATATGGAGAATAAAATCTTAATAGAAGCAGAGAGACTGAGAACAGCTCCTAGAGTTGGCCTAATCAATTGTGGAGTACGACAAGGGTGTCCATTATCACCTTCTCTTTTTAATTTATACATTGACGATGTCATACAAAACTGGCAGATATGTCTTCCAGGCCATTTTATGATTGGTCACTCTACAATTGACACTTTGTTGTTTGCGGTCGATCAGGCTATTCTGTCGGACTCTGAAAACAGATTGCAGACGGGTATACATTTGTTAAATGAAATCTCTGGATTTCAAAGAATCTGCAAAGATCTCTGGATTTCTGGTTTTGCAAAGACTCTGGATTGCAGATATCGACAATTAAAACCAAGGGGATGGCTTTTTGTGGAACTGAACGTACGGGCAAAAATTTTATAGATGGTACTGTCCTGGAACAAGTTAGCAGTTTTGAATACCTGGGCTACAGTGTGTCTTATAATGCAAGCAACGACGTGGTGCATAAGTTGCATAAGTTCAACCATCAGGCGAACCCTTAAATCTGTAAATAAACACGCCTAAAATTCTACAAGGTGATGGCTCTTCCCACTCTTCTTTATGGGTCTGAGAATCGGACTTTAAAGAAAGGCCAGGACAGTCGCTTCCAAGCGGCTGAAATGCTATTTCTCAGGCACGTGGCCATGATCATAGAAGAAACACAGATATCCGGCAGGAACTGCATATTATGAGTATATTCGGCAGGATCGCCCAGTATCGGGTCAATTGGTGGCGACATCTTTGCCGAATGGTTGACTGCCGCATCCCCAAACAACTATGGAACTATAAGCCGAGGGGACGGAGAGGTGTGGGACGTCCGAGGAAGCGCTGGAGTGACCAGCTCTAATCTTTGCCTATTTGAGACCGGAACAACTATTCTTGGTTTATAACCTTGAAGATGATGATGATGATGATGGTGATCAACTACTGTAATCTACAGATTACTACAAATGCTGTCTATAGGACTTGGCAGTCTTCCGCTCGAAAACGACTATTCTTCACTAGTAAAAATTGAGATGGTTTAATTTTATTGACTGTCAAAACGTAATTTTAGTTAATCAAACCGCTTTTAAGCTTTGAGTAATAGTGTTCAGTGACATACCTATTATTCAAAAACTGAGTATATGGTATTTAATAATAATGTTTAAAGTAAAATTTGTGTTGAAGACATTTGTGTTGTTCTCAGGTAATACAAATATCACAAGCACACGCGCGTGTACGCAGAATTTAAAGATACGAGGTACTGCCGGCAAGACGCCTTCATTTGCAGTAACGTCCTCATTTGAGGATAATATTTGTCGGATTACAAGAGGCCTTTACGTCTTGCCAGGAGAATCGTAAACATTTCCGTTGGAAAGGGCGAGACATGCTGAATTACCTCATATAGGCCCTAAGTTTGAGGTTGGTATGAATGTCCATTCAGTAGTCTAATAATGACTATGATGAGTCAGACTGATAACGTCTTTGTTTCACCGCATTTTTTTTTAATTTTAATTTAATTTAAGAAACGGAATGTTCTTTAGGGCGTAGAACATACATTTTGTGCAAACGATTTTAAGAAGGAGAATGTTTTTCATTCTATTTTATGTCACAGAAAATTACTTTAATGCGGTTTTTAATGCAGTTTAGTAGAGGGAAAATGAGAGTTCAAAGCCACAAAGGAATGCCGCCTTTCTTAAAAAACACTAAAAAAACACTAAAAAACATGATCTCAGAGATGACGCCGCCACCGCTGGACCCGCAGCATCCCGATGGACCACAGCACCGCGAATTTCCGCGAATAAATTTTTTATTTTTTTAATTTGGTTTTTTTATTTTTTTAATTAAATTGATTTGGTGGGATGAGGTTCAATGGACCACCAGCATCCGTGAATATAATTTTTATTTTTTTAAGAAAGTTGATTTGCATATCAGTGGGTGGTGTTGGGTGGGAGGTTTTTTTATTTCATATCAGTGGGTGGTGGTGGGTGGGGGATGGTTCCAACTCGAAGCATTATAGTGTATACTAAAATATATGATCAGGTGTACCAACCTTTGCATGAGTTCAAATTTGTTGTGTGTTATAATGTATATTAAATCTATATGATCAGGTGTACCAACCTCTGTAGTATTATTATAGTGTATAGATATTTTATATGAGCAGGGTTGTCAACATTTTCTGCGGTGGGGGGAGGGAAATTCAAATATGTGTTATATAGTGTATATATTAAAATATATGATCAGGGTTACCAATCTTAAATTATTGTGTGCGTGTATAGAGCAGATCTGCCAACATTTCTTTCTCTTCTGTGGTGGGAAATTCAAACTATATATGATCATAATTGTTACTCTCTCTCTCTCTCTCACACACGGTGTGTATGTCTCTCTCTCTCTCTCGTTGTCAAACGTTATGCTCACCGGCATTATAGTGTATATTAAAATATATGATTAGGTGTACCAACCTTTACATGAGTTCAAATTTGTCGTGTGTTATAATGTATATTAAATCTATATGATCAGATGTACCAACCTCTGTATTATTCGTCCTCTCTCTCTCTCCCTCTCTCTCTCTCTCTCTCTCTCACACGTTGTGTATGTCTCTCTCTCTCTCTCTCTTGTTGTCAAACGTTATGCTCAAACCGTTCTCCTGTCTCTCTGTGGTCAGTACCGAGCGCATGTATATGAAATTAGAAAGTTTATATTTATTCGACAAATATTAACGTCCTCTCTCTCTCTCTCTCTCTCACTCTCACTTGTTTCAACTGTGTCAACAAATAGTAACGTCCTCTCTCTCTCTCTCTCTCTCTCTCACTTTCACACGTTTCAACTATGCAAGGTTTCATACCCTTTCTCCTGTCTCCCTCTCGTACATTGAGTAGTCGGTGTGATGAATAAATAATTTTAGCCCTCTCTCGTTGTCAAAACGTCGTCTTCATTTTCAATGTATTAAATAATTAATTAATAGTTTTATAATGCAGTCAGTGTGATTGATCCTTGTTAGAAATATATATATTTGGCGTCAATGAACTACTTACCTGTTATGTTGTTACAGACAATACTTCTGTTTTAAGGTTGCAGTTTACACACATAGGTTCAGTAGTGTATAGCGAAATAAATTAAAATTATACACACACATGAAAACGGCGGCTGAAATTCATACAAATCTTCTGATGTAACAGTTCACAAAAAATAAATTAATTGTACACATGTTCAGAGGTGTAGAGTGAAATAAAATAAAGTCATAATTTGTTTAAATGATTAAATATATTTTAACATTCACAATATAAAATTCACAATTAAATAAATACATTAGAAATTGATATTTTTCGAAAGTTTATATATAATTGTGTGTCGTACTTGTAGAAGAAGCAACCTGCAACATAACAATACAACAACAACATTAAAATCATGTTAAATATCACACACACAGATGCACACGCAACGCGCGCACATACAGACGCATACGCAACGTAATCACACACACACACACACACACACACATACGCACACGCATACGTAACGTAACCAAACACGCAACGCGCCCACACACAGACGCAAACGCAACGTACACACGTTTGGGTTACACCACACGTGCACGCACACACACACACACACACAGACGTACACGCACACATACGCAACGCGTCCACACACAGACGCAAACACAACGTAATCATATACATACATACACGTTTGGTTTGAATCATGTAGGACCAATAAACAGATAACAGATTTAAATATGCTATAGTCATTGTAAGACGTTACAATCATTGAAGTGTTTAATAAGTACATTGTATGTATGTATATATCACTGAATAATAATAATATAATCGTTTGCTGCAACAGGTAAAGCAGTTACAAATAATTACATATAGGTTCAGAGGCGTATAGTGAAATAAATGAAAAATCCATTCATCAAAACTTTGTAAATTAGAATCTGCACTACATTCAAACATACGCACACACACACAATGATAAAAAATTGTTTATTAAAAGTAGTTTGTTACCTTAACGAGGTACGATTTCCATATGTACTGTTTGATTCCTCATGCCTCGAAACACGAGATGTAGGTCGCTGGGGCTTATATGACGGAGCTCTTCATCTGTAAAGACGCAAGCATACCTCTTAGGTAGATATACACGATAGTGTAGCTCACCATCTTCCAACGTTACAAGCACAGACTTCCCATATCTTGTGTCCACATGCACCATGTTAACAATCGGATACTGCTTGTTCAATGTTAATTCTGCACACCGTTTGTACTCAATAGCAGAAACTGCATTGAATTTTGTGATAAACGACATTATTTATTAGAAGTGAAAGTAATGATGGTGATGTGGTCATCAGGTAAGTTCACGTTCATCGCCCGAAGCTTTGCATGTACATACACACAGGCAGAATTAGCACTGTTACAAAATATATATATATATTAGGAAAGTCAAGCCCACAGACTACTAGAAATAGTTATCGTTTGAAAAAAAAAAAAGAAACCACACATTACGAACTAATATCGTTACAATAATAATAATACATAAGTGTATATATCACTGAATAATAATATAATCGTTCTAGTGTTAACGTTTGCTGCAACAGGTAACGCAGTTTACAAATAATTACATATAGATTCAGAGGTGTATAGTGAAATAAATTAAAAATAGAAATTAATTCCTCATAAGTTAATGTCCTTTCAAATAGTATTCTCTGCACTACAGTCAAACATACGCACACACAGTGATAAAAATTGTGTATTAAAAGTAGTTTGTTACCTTAACAAGTACTGTTATCCTACGCCGTTGGGGGGGGGGGTCCTCATGCCACGAAACACGAGATGTAGGTCGCTGGGGTTTTATAAATTGTTTATTAAGTCTTTTAGAAATGGTCTTATACTTGAGCTTGGCCTGTTGACTATTGCTTTTAATTTTGTAATTTCTACAGGCGTTAACCGTTTCGGAGAAAAAAACCATTTATGGAGAAGATCCTCCTCCTCTTGTTTTGATGTGGTATTTATTCTATGATCCATCCTTCTTGTTCCTATAATAATAATAACAGTACCTGCTTCATTATCATATACATTATGTGCTATATATAAATATATACATAAGGCTTTCAACACACACACACACATACCATAAATCCAGAACAGGAAAGGTATTATAACAAACATTACGAAAACAAGTACGTACATAGATCAACGTTTAAACAAACAGATTATTACCTGAATAAATTTTTTTTTAAAAACAGGACAGCGTATTATCTATATAACGTTCTGTTTCAGATAAGAATAGTTTGAATATAAAATGAAAGGGTACGTTGTATTTTGTTATGAGAAAATGCATTTCTAAATTTCGTTATATTTGTCAAAAGAGCTTATTGATCAGACGTATGAGTAATTATATTAATCCTTATGTAGCAAATACGCACGGATTCGTAAAATACAGCACTCAGGTGTAGGGCAATTAATCCTTTTTGTATTGAACGTATTTAAGTAGGCCTACTCGTGATATCAGTAAATTCTATCTAAACGTCATCTCAACGGAATCATTAAGTTTTTCAAAAGATCTTATTGATCAGACGTATGAGTATAAAATTGGAAATCTACAAACACATCAAAAATATCTGTCAAACCCCTATCAAACAAAAACCCCCGTTCTTATCGAGAGACAACAGTAACTGACCTAAGCACATGTGCTTCATTAGGCAACAGACCAAAAAAATCAAATAGACGACTATAAGCTCAATTTAAATAAAATCTGAATATTCAATAAAATTATGTTTTTTTTTTTTTTACTTTGTAACATATGCAAATCTTTTACTTACCTCTTAAATGTTGTTATACACACAATAGCCGATTGAACGATGAGTGTCTCATACAAATGAGAAATAGTGACATGTCGTCTTGTGTGTGTGTATGTATATATATATATATATATATATATCATACGGTGGTAGCGTACACGTTTGAAAGTTGATACACATTAAATTCTCTCTCTCTCTCTCACACACATTACAGAGATTGATATTAATTGCATGTATGTTCAGAGGTTGGGTGTCTAAATCGATGCATTTTACTTTCACTTTCTAATTTGACACATGGCTTACTTCCATACATAAATATCTATCGTCCATATCCGTCTACGAGTGTTGCTAAACGAAATTGAAAATGTTGTAATACATAACGTCCTGTGTAATAGTATGGTATGTTTTTTAGGACAGCCAAAAGCATGAAAGTATTATTTAAATCTGTATGGAAGTCATATATAAATATCGGGTCAGCGCTTGAATTATTTGCGCATGCGCATAACAGCTTTTAGTACAGTTGCACACACACACACACACACACACACACACACACACACACACACACACACACACACACACACACACACACACACACACACACACACACACACACACACACACACACATCGACACTCACTTGCAACAACGTCTTACTTATCACACGTTCATGCGCTACAAATTGATATATAAAACGTTTAAGATACACTATAATAACATAATACCAGCGTTATAACCGTACCTTTTGTTTTTCAGTATTCATTAATTCTCAGTAAATAAATAACACTCGTCAGGGTAATATGTCAGTTTATTACAAACCGCAAAGATGTCGGCTACTCATGATTTTAGTATTGAAAGTGAAAGAATAAAATCGTTCAAGTATTGGGAAGTGACGTTTATCAGCCCCGACGAGTTAGCGTTTGCGGGGTTCTACTTCTACCCTAGAAATTTCGATGTTTGTGGACATAGTATGTCATTCGTAGACGATAGAGTGGAAAGAAGGTGACAAACCTATGAAGGAACATTAAAAAGTTTCATCTACAACACAATTTCTAAACGATGTTAAGAGTGAGACTTTTCATACACGCACCAATAGACATAGTATGTATGACTCAAACGTTAATTCGCATCAGCAAGTTTGCACGCTACATAATTACAAAAATAATTTCTTAACTGTGACAATTGGTATTGAACTTTTTACCTTGTTCAGTCTGCTCCTCCCCACGTTCCTGCTGAAGGTTAGCTAGTCGTGGTTTTGGACTTGATAATGATTGAGACACTGAAAGGTCTCGTCCGAAGCATGACAGGTAGCAGTTCAGCAAGTAAGCACGACAAAGTTGGAATTACAGAGACTGCTTATTTAAATAACAATTAAGATGAATGAAGATGATTCGTTAATTTTATACCTGAAGGAAGAGAGAATGTACAGGTGAACATATGGACGTGGACTTGTCAGTTTGGCTATTCCCGCCGTTACCTCGACACTTCGAGCTGTTACGACTTTTTTAACTCTACAGTCACATTAAATTTGTAAAGTGGGCAACCAGAGTATCCAGACTGATTGTATCCGTCATTAGCAATCTAACGTTACGACGGCAGTGTGTACGTATGCGTCTGTGTGTGTTCGCGTGTGCGTGTTTGGTTACGTTGTGTACGTGTGCGCTCGTTGCGTGTATACGTGTGTGCGTGTTTGGTTACGTTGCTTCCTCGAACGCCTCAAACCTCTCCGTCCTTTCTGCTTGTAGTTCCATAATTATTTGGGAATGCGGCAGTCATCCATTCGGCAAAGATGTTCCCACCAATTCAGACGATACTAGGCAATCCTGTCGCGTATACTCATAATATTCTGTTAATGCCGTATATATATATATATTACATTTAATATTTATAATTAAATTTACCTCAAGTAGGTCATCATTACATGACGCAACGGGAGTGATAGGTTTGTTACACGTTGTGTGTTAGGTTAAAATGCGGTCCATTAATTAAATTTACCTCAAGTAGGTCATCATTACATGACGCAACGGGAGTGATAGGTTTGTTACACGTTGTGTGTTAGGTTAAAATGCGGTCCATTCACGTTTCATGTTAGGTTAAAATGCAAACAAACACACACACACACACACACGTGTTAGGCTGCAGCCTAACACGTGTGTATGTTATTTAAATAATAATTTAAATAACATACACGTGTGTGTGTGTGTGTGTTTGTTTGCATTTTAACCTAACATGAAACGTGAATGGACCGCATTTTAACCTAACACACAACGTGTAACAAACCTATCACTCCCGTTGCGTTATGTAATGATGACCTACTTGAGGTAAATTTAATTAATGGACCGCATTTTAACCTAACACACAACGTGTAACAAACCTATCACTCCCGTTGCGTCATGTAATGATGACCTACTTGAGGTAAATTTAATTATAAATATTAAATGTAATATATATATATATATATACGGCATTAACAGAATATTATGAGTATACGCGACAGGATTGCCTAGTATCGTCTGAATTGGTGGGAACATCTTTGCCGAATGGATGACTGCCGCATTCCCAAATAATTATGGAACTACAAGCAGAAAGGACGGAGAGGTTTGAGGCGTTCGAGGAAGCAACGTAACCAAACACGCACACACGTATACACGCAACGAGCGCACACGTACACAACGTAACCAAACACGCACACGCGAACACACACAGACGCATACGTACACACTGCCGTCGTAACGTTAGATTGCTAATGACGGATACAATCAGTCTGGATACTCTGGTTGCCCACTTTACAAATTTAATGTGACTGTAGAGTTAAAAAAGTCGTAACAGCTCGAAGTGTCGAGGTAACGGCGGGAATAGCCAAACTGACAAGTCCACGTCCATATGTTCACCTGTACATTCTCTCTTCCTTCAGGTATAAAATTAACGAATCATCTTCATTCATCTTAATTGTTATTTAAATAAGCAGTCTCTGTAATTCCAACTTTGTCGTGCTTACTTGCTGAACTGCTACCTGTCATGCTTCGGACGAGACCTTTCAGTGTCTCAATCATTATCAAGTCCAAAACCACGACTAGCTAACCTTCAGCAGGAACGTGGGGAGGAGCAGACTGAACAAGGTAAAAAGTTCAATACCAATTGTCACAGTTAAGAAATTATTTTTGTAATTATGTAGCGTGCAAACTTGCTGATGCGAATTAACGTTTGAGTCATACATACTATGTCTATTGGTGCGTGTATGAAAAGTCTCACTCTTAACATCGTTTAGAAATTGTGTTGTAGATGAAACTTTTTAATGTTCCTTCATAGGTTTGTCACCTTCTTTCCACTCTATCGTCTACGAATGACATACTATGTCCACAAACATCGAAATTTCTAGGGTAGAAGTAGAACCCCGCAAACGCTAACTCGTCGGGGCTGATAAACGTCACTTCCCAATACTTGAACGATTTTATTCTTTCACTTTCAATACTAAAATCATGAGTAGCCGACATCTTTGCGGTTTGTAATAAACTGACATATTACCCTGACGAGTGTTATTTATTTACTGAGAATTAATGAATACTGAAAAACAAAAGGTACGGTTATAACGCTGGTATTATGTTATTATAGTGTATCTTAAACGTTTTATATATCAATTTGTAGCGCATGAACGTGTGATAAGTAAGACGTTGTTGCAAGTGAGTGTCGATGTGTGTGTGTGTGTGTGTGTGTGTGTGTGTGTGTGTGTGTGTGTGTGTGTGTGTGTGTGTGTGTGTGTGTGTGTGTGTGTGTGTGTGCAACTGTACTAAAAGCTGTTATGCGCATGCGCAAATAATTCAAGCGCTGACCCGATATTTATATATGACTTCCATACAGATTTAAATAATACTTTCATGCTTTTGGCTGTCCTAAAAAACATACCATACTATTACACAGGACGTTATGTATTACAACATTTTCAATTTCGTTTAGCAACACTCGTAGACGGATATGGACGATAGATATTTATGTATGGAAGTAAGCCATGTGTCAAATTAGAAAGTGAAAGTAAAATGCATCGATTTAGACACCCAACCTCTGAACATACATGCAATTAATATCAATCTCTGTAATGTGTGTGAGAGAGAGAGAGAATTTAATGTGTATCAACTTTCAAACGTGTACGCTACCACCGTATGATATATATATATATATATATATATACATACACACACACAAGACGACATGTCACTATTTCTCATTTGTATGAGACACTCATCGTTCAATCGGCTATTGTGTGTATAACAACATTTAAGAGGTAAGTAAAAGATTTGCATATGTTACAAAGTAAAAAAAAAAAAAACATAATTTTATTGAATATTCAGATTTTATTTACATTGAGCTTATAGTCGTCTATTTGATTTTTTTGGTCTGTTGCCTAATGAAGCACATGTGCTTAGGTCAGTTACTGTTGTCTCTCGATAAGAACGGGGGTTTTTGTTTGATAGGGGTTTGACAGATATTTTTGATGTGTTTGTAGATTTCCAATTTTATACTCATACGTCTGATCAATAAGATCTTTTGAAAAACTTAATGATTCCGTTGAGATGACGTTTAGATAGAATTTACTGATATCACGAGTAGGCCTACTTAAATACGTTCAATACAAAAAGGATTAATTGCCCTACACCTGAGTGCTGTATTTTACGAATCCGTGCGTATTTGCTACATAAGGATTAATATAATTACTCATACGTCTGATCAATAAGCTCTTTTGACAAATATAACGAAATTTAGAAATGCATTTTCTCATAACAAAATACAACGTACCCTTTCATTTTATATTCAAACTATTCTTATCTGAAACAGAACGTTATATAGATAATACGCTGTCCTGTTTTTAAAAAAAAATTTATTCAGGTAATAATCTGTTTGTTTAAACGTTGATCTATGTACGTACTTGTTTTCGTAATGTTTGTTATAATACCTTTCCTGTTCTGGATTTATGGTATGTGTGTGTGTGTGTTGAAAGCCTTATGTATATATTTATATATAGCACATAATGTATATGATAATGAAGCAGGTACTGTTATTATTATTATAGGAACAAGAAGGATGGATCATAGAATAAATACCACATCAAAACAAGAGGAGGAGGATCTTCTCCATAAATGGTTTTTTTCTCCGAAACGGTTAACGCCTGTAGAAATTACAAAATTAAAAGCAATAGTCAACAGGCCAAGCTCAAGTATAAGACCATTTCTAAAAGACTTAATAAACAATTTATAAAACCCCAGCGACCTACATCTCGTGTTTCGTGGCATGAGGACCCCCCCCCCCCCAACGGCGTAGGATAACAGTACTTGTTAAGGTAACAAACTACTTTTAATACACAATTTTTATCACTGTGTGTGCGTATGTTTGACTGTAGTGCAGAGAATACTATTTGAAAGGACATTAACTTATGAGGAATTAATTTCTATTTTTAATTTATTTCACTATACACCTCTGAATCTATATGTAATTATTTGTAAACTGCGTTACCTGTTGCAGCAAACGTTAACACTAGAACGATTATATTATTATTCAGTGATATATACACTTATGTATTATTATTATTGTAACGATATTAGTTCGTAATGTGTGGTTTCTTTTTTTTTTTTTCAAACGATAACTATTTCTAGTAGTCTGTGGGCTTGACTTTCCTAATATATATATATTTTGTAACAGCGCTAATTCTGCCTGTGTGTATGTACATGCAAAGCTTCGGGCGATGAACGTGAACTTACCTGATGACCACATCACCATCATTACTTTCACTTCTAATAAATAATGTCGTTTATCACAAAATTCAATGCAGTTTCTGCTATTGAGTACAAACGGTGTGCAGAATTAACATTGAACAAGCAGTATCCGATTGTTAACATGGTGCATGTGGACACAAGATATGGGAAGTCTGTGCTTGTAACGTTGGAAGATGGTGAGCTACACTATCGTGTATATCTACCTAAGAGGTATGCTTGCGTCTTTACAGATGAAGAGCTCCGTCATATAAGCCCCAGCGACCTACATCTCGTGTTTCGAGGCATGAGGAATCAAACAGTACATATGGAAATCGTACCTCGTTAAGGTAACAAACTACTTTTAATAAACAATTTTTTATCATTGTGTGTGTGTGCGTATGTTTGAATGTAGTGCAGATTCTAATTTACAAAGTTTTGATGAATGGATTTTTCATTTATTTCACTATACGCCTCTGAACCTATATGTAATTATTTGTAACTGCTTTACCTGTTGCAGCAAACGATTATATTATTATTATTCAGTGATATATACATACATACAATGTACTTATTAAACACTTCAATGATTGTAACGTCTTACAATGACTATAGCATATTTAAATCTGTTATCTGTTTATTGGTCCTACATGATTCAAACCAAACGTGTATGTATGTATATGATTACGTTGTGTTTGCGTCTGTGTGTGGACGCGTTGCGTATGTGTGCGTGTACGTCTGTGTGTGTGTGTGTGTGTGCGTGCACGTGTGGTGTAACCCAAACGTGTGTACGTTGCGTTTGCGTCTGTGTGTGGGCGCGTTGCGTGTTTGGTTACGTTACGTATGCGTGTGCGTATGTGTGTGTGTGTGTGTGTGTGTGTGTGTGTGATTACGTTGCGTATGCGTCTGTATGTGCGCGCGTTGCGTGTGCATCTGTGTGTGTGATATTTAACATGATTTTAATGTTGTTGTTGTATTGTTATGTTGCAGGTTGCTTCTTCTACAAGTACGACACACAATTATATATAAACTTTCGAAAAATATCAATTTCTAATGTATTTATTTAATTGTGAATTTTATATTGTGAATGTTAAAATATATTTAATCATTTAAACAAATTATGACTTTATTTTATTTCACTCTACACCTCTGAACATGTGTACAATTAATTTATTTTTTGTGAACTGTTACATCAGAAGATTTGTATGAATTTCAGCCGCCGTTTTCATGTGTGTGTATAATTTTAATTTATTTCGCTATACACTACTGAACCTATGTGTGTAAACTGCAACCTTAAAACAGAAGTATTGTCTGTAACAACATAACAGGTAAGTAGTTCATTGACGCCAAATATATATATTTCTAACAAGGATCAATCACACTGACTGCATTATAAAACTATTAATTAATTATTTAATACACTGAAAATGAAGACGACGTTTTGACAACGAGAGAGGGCTAAAATTATTTATTCATCACACCGACTACTCAATGTACGAGAGGGAGACAGGAGAAAGGGTATGAAACCTTGCATAGTTGAAACGTGTGAAAGTGAGAGAGAGAGAGAGAGAGAGAGAGAGAGAGAGAGAGAGAGAGAGAGAGAGAGAGAGAGAGAGAGAGAGAGAGAGAGAGAGAGGACGTTACTATTTGTTGACACAGTTGAAACAAGTGAGAGTGAGAGAGAGAGAGAGTGAGAGGACGTTAATATTTGTCGAATAAATATAAACTTTCTAATTTCATATACATGCGCTCGGTACTGACCACAGAGAGACAGGAGAACGGTTTGAGCATAACGTTTGACAACAAGAGAGAGAGAGAGAGAGACATACACAACGTGTGAGAGAGAGAGAGAGAGAGAGGGAGAGAGAGAGAGAGGACGAATAATACAGAGGTTGGTACATCTGATCATATAGATTTAATATACATTATAACACACGACAAATTTGAACTCATGTAAAGGTTGGTACACCTAATCATATATTTTAATATACACTATAATGCCGGTGAGCATAACGTTTGACAACGAGAGAGAGAGAGAGACATACACACCGTGTGTGAGAGAGAGAGAGAGAGTAACAATTATGATCATATATAGTTTGAATTTCCCACCACAGAAGAGAAAGAAATGTTGGCAGATCTGCTCTATACACGCACACAATAATTTAAGATTGGTAACCCTGATCATATATTTTAATATATACACTATATAACACATATTTGAATTTCCCTCCCCCCACCGCAGAAAATGTTGACAACCCTGCTCATATAAAATATCTATACACTATAATAATACTACAGAGGTTGGTACACCTGATCATATAGATTTAATATACATTATAACACACAACAAATTTGAACTCATGCAAAGGTTGGTACACCTGATCATATATTTTAGTATACACTATAATGCTTCGAGTTGGAACCATCCCCCACCCACCACCACCCACTGATATGAAATAAAAAAACCTCCCACCCAACACCACCCACTGATATGCAAATCAACTTTCTTAAAAAAATAAAAATTATATTCACGGATGCTGGTGGTCCATTGAACCTCATCCCACCAAATCAATTTAATTAAAAAAATAAAAAAACCAAATTAAAAAAATAAAAAATTTATTCGCGGAAATTCGCGGTGCTGTGGTCCATCGGGATGCTGCGGGTCCAGCGGTGGCGGCGTCATCTCTGAGATCATGTTTTTTAGTGTTTTTTTAGTGTTTTTTAAGAAGGCGGCATTCCTTTGTGAGTTTGAATCCTCATTTTCCCTCTACTCAGTTTGATACTTTTAAATTGACATGTTCACAAATATAAATTGTTAAGAAAACCATTCATATCTTAAGTATTTAATCTGAACAATTTTGTATAATAAACTGTTTAAAATTAATCTAAGACCTCGATAATTTCTAAAACTGAAAATTCTACGCTCCAAATCGTCGCGTACCACCAGATAATGCGTCCTGCCGGAGGGACAGATTCTAAATTAAACTGTTTTAAAAACAATCCAAGACGTTCCATCATGTCTAAAACTGAAAATATTACGCTCCGGCTTATGATAGTTTCACAGAATTACCTGCCGGAAGCATAGTTTCCAAATTTGTTATAAGGGAGTTACATCCTGCTGGAAATACGAAAATTTCTGAACTAAAGTCCTTCCTTCCTGGAAGATTCTTCCAGCAGGACGACTGTCTGTACGGTCTATCATTAATCTTTGCTTTTGTTTTGGTATTCCTTATGTTATGGACAATTGTCGACTCTTCGATGATTTCTTCAACCAGGCGTTTCTGACACTTTTGCGGTAATCATTCTTTAGTGGCTGTTTTCACTTACACTAAAAACGGGGATCTTGCGATGGATTTCACCGGCACATCATGTCATTAGCCAGTCAACGATCATATCAATTAAATTCAACAATTTAACAGTTCATATCAATAAATTTTAACAATTTAAAATTGTCGTATGGACTTGCACATAAGGAAATGGAACTTCAACGGAAACTTAATTTAATGGATGTAGATATTGCCATCATTTCTGAGTCTAAGAAGAAGCTTAAAGGTTCAACAGAATTGGCGGACTACATATTAATATACAGCGGTGTAGCTGCTGGGAAGCGTGCAGCTGCAGGAGTAGCAGTAATGATAAAGAGGCGGTTGAAAAACAGGATTCATAGTTACCAATTTGTAAGTGAGCGTATATTAGCAGTACGGTACAAAACCATAAGAGGGTGCACAACATTGGTAGTTGTATATAGCCCAGAAGATGGTTGCAGAGAAGACTCAGAAGAATTTTATAGAATCTTACAGAAAGTTGTCAGTAATATACACATGAATGATTATGTGATAATAGCAGGTGATGTCAGTGCACGTGTTGGAAACTCCCCTATAAGAAATATCATGGGATGTCACGGCGAAAGAATGGAAAATGGAAACGGACGATGCCTCATCGATTTTGCCACATACAACAATGTTAGGATACAAACACATTTTTCCCGCATAAAGAGATACACGGCAAGCAAGAGGATCTCGTTCAATAATTGATTATCTTTTAGTTAATGTGAAATTAGGAAATTTAGTGGAGGATACTAGGGTTTTTAGAGGATGTGACGTTGAGTCTGGCCATTTTCTGTTCGTATCAAAAATTAGTATTCCAGGTAGGTGGAGAAAGGCTCGATCTACAGAGTGCCAGTGCTCCAAGCAAACGTTTAAAGTAGAAAGTATCAGCCGCCCACATAAATAGCTTTCATCGACTTCGAGAAGGCGTTTGACAGAGTGAATCGGACCAAACTATGTACAGTAATGGCAAGGAAAGGGATTACGCAACATCTAATTAGAGCAATACAGAGACTTTATGTGGAGAATAAAACTTAATAGAAGCAGCGAAACTGAGAACAGCTCCTAGAGTTGGCCTGATCAATTGTGGAGTACGACAAGAGTGTCTATTACCACCTTCTCTTTTTAATTTATATATTGACGATGTCATACAAAACTGGCAGATGTGTCTTCCAGAACATTTTATGATTGGGCACTCTAAAATTGACACTTTGCTTTTTGCAGACGATCAGGCTATTCTGTCGGACTCTGAAAACAGATTGCAGATGGGTATACATCTGTTAAATCGAATCTGTAAAGACTCTGGACTGCAAATATTCACACTTAAGGCCAAAGTGATGGCTTTTTGTGGAACTGATCCCGTAGGGCAAAACCTGTTATAGATGGTACTGTCCTTGAACAAGTTAGCAATGTTGAATACCTGTGCTACAGTGTGTCTTATAATGCAAGCAACGACGTTGTGAACAAGTTGCGTAAATTCAACCTTATGTCCGGGACCATTAGGTGAACCCTTAAGTCAACAAGTAAAGTAACACGCCTAAAATTCTACAAGGTGATGGCTCTTCCCATACTTCTTTATGGGTCTGAGAATTGGACATTAACAAAAGGCCAGGCCAGTCGCATCGAAACGGGTGAAATGAGATTTCTCACGCACGCGGCACGGTATCCTCTCCATGATCATAGAAGAAACACAGATATACGGCAGGAACGCCGTATATGAATATTATGAGTATACTCGACAGGATCGCCCAGTATCGGCTGAATTGGTGGGGACATCTTTGTCGAATGGATGAATGCCCCATGCCCAAACAACTATGGAACTATAAGCCGAGGGGACGGAGCTGTGTGGGACGTCCGAGGAAGCGCTGGAGTGACCAGCTCTAATCTTTGGCTATTTGAGACCGGAACAAACCATTCTTGGTTTAATCCTTGAAGATGATGATGATGATGATAATGATAAACGATCATATCATTAGTGGGGTCGCCATTGTCACGGAAAGGGTAAGACTCACGTAGATGTGACAAACACGTCTACGGCATTTAACAGCGGACTGCGGCCAGTAACGGTACGACATACCAGAACGGAACCAAAGACTTAATTCCAGCAATGAAAGTTTTAGAACTAATGGGTATTAAATGTAAATATGAATAAAACAAAATACGTGCCAATAGGTGACCTTGATCAAGATTGGAGGAAGACATGGGGAGGTTTCATATACAGAGGAATACAAGTATTTAGGTTTAGTAGGAATAAACCTGTTTTAGTACCAAGCCACGTGTCCGTTAACTATATGAAAAATATATTGTGCTAACCGTCTGTGACTTCTCGTATATGATGTCCTTTCCTATTGCGACATGTTTCGGGACACTTGTCCCATTTTCAAAGCATAAAATTTGTAGCACATATCATTCACTGATATACTTGTCAAACGTTAAAATCCATGCGTTATGATGATCACAATAGCACATTTTAACATAACGAACTTTATTATTTTTTGTAACATGAATATGCACATCGGGCAAACAGTGTACACTGCCAAATTGTTATGTCAAAATGTGCTATTGTGATCATCATAACGCATGGATTTTAACGTTTGACAAGTATATCAGTGAATGATATGTGCTACAAATTTTATGCGTTGAAAATGGGACAAGTGTCCTGAAACATGTCGCAATAGGAAAGGACATCATATACGATAAGTCACAGACGGTTAGTACAATATATTTTTCATATAGTTAAGTATTTAGGGATGAAAATTACGGCCAGTGGGAAGCAAGACAAAGAAATACAATCCAGAATCAATTTGGAAAAGATGGCTATATCTACATTAAATGGAATCCTGTGGGATAAGCAAATTACAACAGAAATTAAACCAAAATATTTAAAACCATTGTTAGGAGTATCATGACTTACGGCTCAGAAGTTGGACTACTAATACACACACACAAGAACAAAATTAATGACAGCAGAGATGGACTTTTTGAGACGTTCTGAAATAGTATCCAGACGTGAGGAAATTAGAAATGAAGTGATTAAGGCTAGAATGAATGTAAAAAATTCAATTTTTGGTTTTATCCAAACAAACAAATTACAATGGTATGGTCACACAAAAAGAATGAGACAGGAAAGGTTGCCAAGGAGGAACCCACCAGGAAGAAGGAAAAAGGAAGATGACCGATCACCTGGATAGAAGAAATTCAGACTATATTGAGGGAACGAGAAACTGAAGAAGATCTTTGGATGGACAAGCAGCAGTGAAAGCTGAGAATTCAATCACTTCTGTAATCTTTGGTTCCGGAAAATATGTGACCATTGTACAGTCGGAATAATACTACAAGTGTTTAAAACATACAAACGCACAGTTAGTGTTCTCTATACGGCAACCAGGGCGATGTGGGCTCCCTACACGTGTATGATTTAAACTAGTGCTACTATATTTTTCAGATCCAGAACGAGGACCTTGGTAAAATTGGTGTGGTGTTTAGCGAGGGGGTATTATCTGTTCACGTCTTAAATAAACTGATATTTTCATCATTTCATAGTTTATTTATTATAGTAAAACATTATTTATAACATTCTAAAGATTATATTAAGAGTATTCATTAAATTTAAATAATTTTAACATTATTAATGAAACATTATTTGAGTTAATATGCTCTTCATATTCCCTTTCCCTTTATGCTACATTGAAAACTCCGATCGGCAAATTGAACACATAACTTTATCACCCGAACAACTAATCTGCACAGTAACGGATACCGATCTTTCAAACACTGAATGCACATTTTCGTTCCGCATTATTTTAAAGTTATTACAAAGTAAATAATTAACTGAAATTAAAAGTGACGCCTTTTATACCAACACAACTGAAATAACACTAATACCATAAGCAAGGATTCGAACATAACCAAAAACGACAATATTTCGTTAGACATACATATGGAAATCATGTATCGATCGTGCATTATTATGATTCATCATGTGTATTTACGTCACATGAGGCAGCAGCGCCGCTCGCTTTCTCAGCTGCCGTTTACTACGTATACGTTAGTACGTTCATTCTTGCACGTCCGCACATTTACGTCATTAGGAAATTTCTTTTTATAATATTCAGAAAACAATAAAACAATTTTATTAACAACAAACTTTAGACAGTATTGGAACGTGATAACACGCAAAGTTGCAGAGAATAGGAAACGTGTTTCTGTTTACTCTACGGACGTATGTAGAACGAAACATGAAAAACAAAAGAGAACCACTAACTAAACGATGCCAACGTAGTAAGTTCTATCAGAGCAGAAAGAAAAGCGTGTATCAGGCAGTCGGAAAAATGAATGAGAGCAGTGGGATGAATAGAATTGTGTAGCGTGGAACACGGGGCCGCAAAGCAAGAGGAAGGACGCGTGGAAGATGTTGTGGAAGGCGGTAGAAATGCTGGAGGCAGAACGGGTTAAGCAAGGAAAGGTCGATAGAACCTGGAGAGCGTAAAATATTGCTCTTTAAAATACTTAAAGAAGTTTTAATCGCCAAAGGGCGATAAAACATTTTTATTTACAAAACATGCTAAATTTATTGGAGGGCGAAGACCTGTAATTATAACGCTTACAGAAGAGCAAGAACAACACCAACAATAACAAGCGAAGAGATGACGAAGACTAAAACTATGCCGATCACTTCAGTCAGCCAGATAGTAACACGTTGAATCACCAAAATATATCGACCAGGTGTTTATAAAAATGTAAAAAATCGTGTGTCAAATTGTTACGTAGTCAAGTTAATTCGGTGCTGGTTCGTTGGTTCGCATTAACGACCGGCTTTAAGGTTACCACAAAGTCAAAGTTAGGCGCCATTCAAACACTTGATCTCTTTGTTTACTCCCTGGTCAGTGATACTCCTACGTAACAAGATTACCACCTGCTAAACTAGTTTCGGTCGAAGCAGGTTGTTTCGGGAAATACACTGCCTTGTCATTTTATTGAATTTCCACAAAATCTGCCATTTTTAGAAGCGATTGTTTATAAAAAAATAAGGAAAGGGTGCAGCGAGTAAAAGCTTCAAACATGTTTCGAATGGGTGTGAGCAAATTTAAACCTTCCATTATAGAATTTGTTTGTAATCAAAATTTCTGCGACGAGGGGTTTTTACTTCAGAAATATATTCCACAAATTACTACTTTATGAATGTTTCATTTTTGTGTTAGAATTATTGTTGTTATTAGCCTGGCTGTTAGGCCGTGGCCGACTGTTATTAAAGCCAAACATTTCGGCGGCCCCACCACCGGAGGACATCTTCAGTGTTGGAAAAACGTTTGGCAAGGTGTCCGCCAAATCGCCCCAGTACTGAGGTACGAAGCCGGCCTCGAAAGCTTAAGGAATTTTATTTATTTGTTTTGTTTTCCATCACGTTTTTCATAGTAGATAGTCTACAGCTAAAAAAAATTTACAGGCATTGCACAAATGCAATGCACAGAGAAGGGCATTGACAATGCTTCAATAAATCTAAAAAAAATATATATATATATATATATATATATTTATGTTCATTCTCCAATCAATGAATTCATTCTTCATTCACCAATCAATGAATTCATTCTTCATTTACCAATGTACAGATTATAAGTTAAATGTAGTCGCATTCATAAGCGAAGTTTTATATGTGTACTACGTTATTGACAACAAAGAAGTAGTTTCTATGGAAACTCACCGGTTCCCATTTTCGATCACGCACCAGCGATCGGCCGCAAATGTGGACACGTCCTTATAAACATTTTCAATGTTAAAATCTTCTTCTTAATTAATATGCACCTTCATATTTCCAGTATTTGTCATCAATGTGGTTTGTAGTTTTGTCCGCTTGTTGTCCGGGTTGAAGTTAACTGATGACCCTGGGAACACTGTCGAAGTCTTCTCGACAGGACACCCAAAGTCTAGAAAACGACAAGGGTGATGCTGGAACGATGACGTCCAGTTACATTTCCTTAGAGCGTGTACTGAAAAGTTGTATCGTACCCAGTATTGCCTCCCGATCTGCAGGCCTACTTAATCTATAAGTCGTGTAATTTCTCACAGTATGTAGCCTCACATGAAAAGTGAGTATTTATTCCACGTAACTGAGGAAACTTCAGATCTTTTGAGATCAGCTCATTTGATACGTACGAATGGACATCAGTTATGCTTCTAACCACGGGATTCTTAAATCGTCGAAAGACGTTCAAATGTGCGTTACTCGCTGTGCATTACAGCTGAAATTAATAAAACCATGCTGATTTCAGTATCGCTTTACCTTCTCTACACAATCAGATACTGTCAATCGGATATCTGTCCCAGTATCCGTCTATAAGACATTTCTTGCGTGGATTCCTTATTACTCTTCTATTGCTTTGTGGACTAGGTTTTTATTCGCGACATGTGAAAGTGTCTTGGCAGTCTGTATTTATGATCTTAATAATCTTATTATCGTCACCATCGTCTTCAGCAATGATTAAACCAAAAATGGTTTGTTCCGGTCCCAAGGAATGGACTAGAGCTGGTCACTGCAACGCTTCTTCGGAAGCTCCACAGCTCTTCGTCCTTCCGGTTCGTAATTCCATAGTTGTTTTGGGATGCGGCAGTAATCCATTCGGTTAACAGGTTCCAACCATTTTAGCCGATATGGGCTAATAATAATCTTATTACGTGTGTTATTTATATGTTTATGATGCATTGGATTTCTATCGAGGTGCGTGCCTACTTTAGATCCTCGACGGGAGGTAATTTTAAACATAGACTTACATTTTTTCTCCAAAATATATTTTTGACATCTTGTAGCTTTAATGGAGGAGGGTAGAGAAACTTCAGAAAATTTGAAACCGGAATTAGACTAGCTCCAAAATAGTTTCAAAATATATAAGATTAATTTTGTTTCAGGAAGGAAACGTACGCATACGGAACGCTCGAGCGTTGTTGAATAAATTAATTACAAAAACAGTGAAATGAAGATATATCTCGTTATTGTTAACGATAAAGTTATTGTTCTTAGATTGATAATATCTTTATGATTTTTCGATTTTATCACACACACTCTTTAATCTCTCTCTCTCTCTCTCTCTCTCTCTCTCTCTCTCTCTCTCTCTCTCTCTCTCCCTCTCTCTCTTTTTCAATTTCTCACTTTTCATACGAACATCTTACACACTTTATGCAGAACAAATGCTCCCATTAATGTTTATGGACTAACGTTATCACTAACCACATAACAAACAATAACGTTTCCAACACGGCCTTCTAAATAATTAGTCGACGGACGCGTAGTATCCTCCTTTCAACCAGTTATGCCTCATAATTAAAGCATTAATATTATTTTTTTAATTAACATATATAAATTCGAAAATTATACGGAAAACAAAAGAATAATACGTACATGTCTTCATCGCGTTCGCCCTTCATGGGTCAGGCGTCTACTTATTCCGGTTCCACGGTGGGTATCGGGCCTAACGTCTTCTTCGCGGCCTTCACAAGTCTCGTTCACCTCACCGTCTGTATCCCGTTATTCGTTTCGTGTGCACGTTACGACAAATAATTGTCAAATTGTTAAATCTAGTTAGCCGTATTAGCTAGCACCCTAATCGTTCAACCGCTTTGCTTTTGGTTCGTAAGGCTACAGGAAACTGCTATTATAGTGGAAATATTAAGTGAGCCGGCGTACGCTATAAAATGCATTTCAAAATCCATTTTACCAGAATTTTTAGTTTGTCTTCTGGGTTTGTATCTTTAAAACATCTTATTCAACACTATACCTTTTACAGACGTTTATAAAAAAATAAATTTATGTGTGTACAACAGGAAAGTTTAATATTTTCCCACAAAAAAATAACAAAAATTAAGTATTAAGTATTTTACTTTTTGTTTAAAAATTAAAAAATTGCTACCGGTTAAGAAAAATGTAAAAATAGTAACATAAAATGATTGGTAAGTTCAACGAAATAATATTTTTTTAAGACGTAGAAATGCTTTGTGCACCGTCAGAGGAAACTGTCTGACCCCTGTTGTGTGGCACTCTCACCACTACGTCAGCCATTGATGTCCATCCTGGAACTACTTAGCATATTATTTCAGGTTGGAGCTTATTGCACCCTTATCGAGATCCTTCTAATTGTACGTTGCGTGCTGCTGCTCATTTGGTGTCAGTTTTCTATTCCTGTAGTACTCACTGAATAAACGGAGAAATGCGGTCCCATTGCTCCTTGCCGCGTACCATAATCTCAACTACGCCCTCGGGCGTGACTCCCACGAGCTTTATCTCCAGTGTCATCCTCTTTCTTGTAAATCTGCTGGACTTGAAAAAGTGTGCAAGGCATCTTCACGGGGAGAGTCACCGTACTGGCATTCTGGGAGGCATTGCCCTTTTCCCATTCTGTGTGCGTCAAAATCGCCATGACTAGTGAGAAACTGTGTCAGATGGTAGTCAACTTGACAGTGTTGGCGATCAATCCATTCCCTTAAGTTCGGTTCGAGCTTTGCGGTCGGAGTCGATACAACAGGTCGTGTCCTGTTTGGAACGGAGTCGATGGAAGCTCGGATGCGAGGAGCGGAGTCAGACGTAACAAAATCGCTAAACGATAATTATGAAGACTACGAAGATTGGACCAAAAAAAAGACGTAAAACTTGGATATACATATCGTAGAACAGAGACCAGTTTCCGATATAGCCTACCAACTACGTTAGGGACGGTACCTATAAGGCAAGGAAGAGGAGGTCCGGTTAAGGAAAACTAGTAAAAAATATCGGTATGGAGAACCATACATGACTTCCATGTTCTTAGATTTATATTTAAAATCACTTCCGAAAGGAAATATTTACATAGAAACTACTTCTTTCTTCACTCTTAACCACAGTACTGTGGTCACTAAAGTATACCACCTCACGTTAGCGCACTCGATTTTCACTGACGATGGCAGTCGATGGCACTGCCGAAACGTCTGGTTTTGCAGAAAACATTGGACCACAGCCAAACAGCCCGAGAAGGAATTTTAACAACCAACTACTTCTTTGTTGCCAGTAACGTTTTACACATATAAAAAATTATCCCCTCCCCCTTCAAATATCATTTTCACTTATAGAAAATTGCCCCTCCCCCTTCAACTACCATTTTCATTTACATATATTTCATCTACCTTTCTACAGTGGATTATTATGACCTTCTTTTCATGATACTTTATTTGTCAAGATAAGTACTTTACTCTTGTTAAAACATAAAATGTTGCAGGTAAACTACCCCTTCCCCTTCCCCTTAACCGATCTTCACCAAAATCAATAGGCCTTGGGTCCTATACAAGTCATGCACATATGCAAACAATTATTTGATTCTGTTTGAATTTGCGGCAGTTATCGTTCGCATAGAAAAATTCTACACACAGACACACAGACACAAACACACACTTTTCGGAAAATGACTTTTCTTCATGTTTTGAGGGTAGTACAATCAGAATCATCCCTTACCTCGAACACGATTTTTTCGCGATCACAATACTTCCATTTCCTTACGGAACGTGGAAGTAAAAACTTGCCGTTATTGTGAGTCATTACGTGACAGAATCAAAATTGGAAGGAATGACAGATTCGAGATTTACTTCTGGACGACATGCGCGTCTCAGGTAGATCACACCGCAGCCATTCACACCGGTTGAAGCAGGGGAAACAACAAACAGCTGAGAAACTCAGCTGTAGCCAATGAGAAGTCAGACGTGCCGTGAGGACCCAAGGTGGACCACAGATCACGCGATTTTTGTCTCACATACTCTCTCTCTATCACTCTCGCACACTCTCTCACTCTCTCTCACTCTCTCTCTCTCTCTCTCTCTCTCTCTCTCTCTCTTCAAGGACGTAGGCAAACACGCACGACAAGCCTACACCACACCTCTGGCAGCCGGTACCTCTTCACACACCTCTTCCCATTCCAAGTCGCTCACTCACTTCACTTGTATGCGCTTGGATTACTAAAGTCTGCCACACCTCCGTTTCAATTTGTGTTGTTTTCGCCGTCGCGTCCTTAACGAAGCGACACAACAACAAAGGGCGGACGGGTCACGGGAACGTGCGACTTTGAAAATAAAATCAACAACGTGAAACATGACCAAAGTGTTTACTGTTTGTTACATAAGAGCAGCGAGCGAGTGCAATACGGGTGTATTACGTCACCCGACTCGTTTTAGAAAACAGCACATCACTCAAGCGTCGTCCTTCATCGTTTATTCCACATAGCTCCAGTCTGTCAGTGAGGTTTGCGACATGTCGCTTCATACGGCTGTAATTTCTTCCTGTATAGTAACCTTGAGTTTGTTATTGTTCTCAGGCTTCTCGATGCACCATTTACCCTTAACAAAAGTAATTGTTTATTGACTGGTCTGGAGAAGATGCCATTTGTGGTACGGAATAATTTCTCATCTGAAACAAAAATGTTAAAAACTAGGCAAGGAACGTCCTTCTTCTTCTTCTTCTTCTTCTTCTTCTTCTTCTTCTTCTTCCAAAGCACTGCAGCCTTGCGTGGATCTTCGGTCTCTCCACTCACTTCTTACTGCTATCAGGGACTTCCAGTTCCTCATTTCCATTCTTCCCATCGTTACAGCCATCACGTTCTCGGTCTTCCAACGCGCCTCACTCCCCCCACTTCACTACACAGGATTCTCTTTTGTTATCTGTCCCTACTCATTTTGTCGACGTGTCCTGACTTACCGATTCTTATGGACTTAATGAATCTCATTTTGTAACGTAGACGTACACGGCCAGTGTCAATATTATTAAGTTGAAATAAACCCGAGCTGTTGGGCCGCTGTTGGTTGCTGCTAATTAGCAACATAGTCGGCTAACGTTTCAATTCCGCCCTCATGAATCTTCCTCAGAGCCGCAGAGCGACAGATTTTAGCCGAAAATATCCGAGTATTTTTACAATCACTTTTGCTCTCTGTCACTGTGCGGCTCTAAGGGAGATCCCCGAGGGCGGGATTGAAACGTTAGCCGACAATGTCGCTAGTTGCCAGCACGGCTACCACCCGGCTTCATTTCAACTTAATAACGTAATATATCTACTTCTTCGAGTACAGTACCAGTCTCCTAGTTGTTCCTCATCCTCAAGATCTTTTCTTCTTTTATGGGGCTATAAATTTTCCCTGTTACCTTCCCTTCAAACACTTTTAATGTGGAGATGTCTACTGTTGTGAGGGTCCAGGCTTCTGATCAATATGTTACTAGTGGACTGATCAGAGTTCTACAGAGCCTGATTTTAGCAGATCGGGAGATTGCTTTGCATATAAAGAGGTTCTTATTTGCAAGGTATTCTCAGTACCCTCTGGTTCTTCTGATATCCGATTTAGGCAAGAGACGTTACAGTAGTTTCTGTCAGCGGTGTCCGGCGTTTAGTAGTAAGACTCTTTTATCAAGCGAAATAAAACGAAACGTTTCTTTCGTCTGTATTAAATTTACATACATCCTCGGCGCTACAGCCCAGTCCGGGCCCTGGCCTCCAAAACAAATCGTCTCTACTCCCGGCCAATGTCCACCCAGCCTCACTTCCTCCTTACTAACCTGGTCCAGCCATCTTGTACGCGGTTTTCCCCTCCTTCTCCTTCCCATCGGCAAATAATTCATGATTTTTTTTTTGGATTCTATCCTCCGCCATTCCCTCCACATGTCCGGCCCAACGCAATCTGTTAATTTGTATGAATTGCACGATCGGAAGATCTTTAAACCTTTCGTACAACTCTCAATTATGCAGTCGCCTACAAATCTCGTTTTCCTTCACAGGGCCATAGATTCTCGTCAGTACCTTCCTCTCAAACACGGCTAGTTTCTGCTCGTCTAGTTTTTTTTAGCACCCAGCATTCCGAGCCATGCATCAGAACTGGTCTGATCAAGGTCTTGTAGAGCGTGGCTTTTGTCTCTTTACTTATTAATTTTGATTTAAAATGTTTCACTAGTCCGTAGTAACACCTATTAGCAGATAATATTCATTTTTCAATGTCTCTAGAGGAGTCATTTCCAGAGTCCACATATGACCCGAGATATGGAAAACCTTGAACTTTTTCAAATTCGTAATCATTAATGCGCAGGGACAGGGTGTGAGTGTTGGCGCCTACAACCATATATTTAGTTTTGCTTTAATTTATAACCAAGCCCATAGCCTTAGCGGACAACTCCAGTTCTTGAAAGGCTTCCATTAAGCCAGATTCAGACCTACTTATGACGTCAATGTCATCGGCATATGCCAGAAGCTGTACCTCCTTGTGAAATATGTGTCCGCTAGTTTGAATTCCTGAATCCCTGATGACCTTTTCTAGAGCTATGTTGAACAACAGACACTCTAAGGCATCTCCTTGTTTCAGCCCATTCAATGTTTTTAAGGCGTTAGATACATTTGATTGTATTCTGATTTGGCACTTAGAATTGGACATAGCTACTCCAACCATACGCACCAACTTAGATGGTATATTCAACTCCTTCATAGCTCTATATAGCATTTTCCGGTTGATTGAATCTTATGCCGACTGGAAATCCACAAAGAGATGGAGAGTGGCTACTCCATATTCCAACGTTTTTTCCAGGATTTGCCTTAGTGTAAATATTTCGTCTGTTGTTGACCTATTCCTAGTGAATCCACATTGATATTCTTTTATGTTTTCTTCAGCGTAAGTAAGCAGCCTAGAAAATATGATGTTGGAGAATACCTTATATGCTGTATTAAGTAGAGAGATGTCCCTATAATTTTTACATATGAGCGGATCACCCTTTTTATGTATTAAACACACCACCCCATTGTTCCACTCATCAGGAATTACCTCCTCTAGTCATATTCGCTCTATGAGATGGGCAAATTCCTTTATGAAATCTCCTCCTGCGCTCTTTAATAGTTCCCCTGGTAAACCATCGGAACCTGCTGCCTTGTTATTTTTAAGCTTTTCTAGAGCTTCATACACCTCGTCATAGGATGGCACCAACTCCTCTCTACCATCCTGGAATTCTCCTGCTTCCTCTTCATCCTCAGATGCCTCCATTGAAGCCTCCCTAACTGAGCCCAGCAGCTCTTCGAAGTGTTCTGTCCATCTCCTGTTTACGCCAGCAGTATCATTCACAAGGCCACCATTATTATCCCTACAGGCATTTGTTCTAGGCTGAAATTGCTGTCTCATATCATTCACCTTCCTGTACATATCTCGGCTCAGCCTTTTACTCTTATATTCCTCTACCTATCTATTAAATTTACAGTGGATCAAAAAAAAATCTATTTGTGAAATGCTGGAAATTTGCCTCTCACCATTATATCCGTTTTCATGTTCTTTTTGCCCCAAAACACACACGTACTGTAGCCTATATTGGATGAGGGGCGATGCTTAATGTCTTGCGATTAGTGAATCTGCAGTACCAATTCAAATACATAATGCTATTTGTAGCCTACACAGTAAACTCCCGATCATCCGCTTTGCGGATTATCCGCGGATTTGTTTTCATAACCGCAAATAAATTTCAGCTGAGTAATAAAGCTTCCGTATCACTAAGCTTAATAGACTATTTTATTAACTAACGTAAATAATATTGTTTTAAAACCATATAAGTTATGTAAATGTACGTCCAAGGGACGAAATGTAATAATAACGCGGTTTTCAAGAGGTTCTTTGATGAGCGTCTTAACGGGGTTTTACTGTACTGATTTATTTGAAATAAACACCTAATGAATATAGGCCTATATTTAAACAATGAATAATGAATTTTCATTACTTTCTGCCCTTTTTTCTTACACATTGCGGCATATCCGCAGAATTTGGTTATCCGCGGCAAACGCGCCACCCAATTCTACGGATAACTGGGACTTTACTATATTTGTAATATTTTTGTAATTTAATTTTAAACTGGTAAAATTTGCCTTACTTTACCATGTCGCAATAATATTAAAGTTGTGTTTACACTGGCGTAGCAGTCTCCTGTTCATTTTCGTAAGTGCCCGTTTATTGCAGCGTAGAGCAGGGTGAGCTCACTAGCCCCTGCTCATGTTGTATAAGCTCTAACCATTATCCGAAGTAGCCTTAGCTACGTGACTTGCAAAGTGTAATCGGTCTTCTAAGCTTATTAGCTTCTAAGCTTCTAAAGCTATTTTCTTAGTTCCAAAAGTTCCTGTTACATATCTCATTGTTCGAAAGACTCCTTTACAATTGGTAGTTTAGCTCCTCACGATCTGAAAAATTAAAATTAAACAAAAATATTATTTTGTAAAGCAATTGAAGTATACACAGAATTAGTACGAATCTACTAAGCAGTCTGTCCACATGCAAGCCTCCTTATCCCTACGATAGGTTTTAAGGTTCCTATTTATAACTGGACTAATGAATCACCACCCCTCCCAGAGCCAGAATCGTACGCTTGTCTACATGTTACATGATTTTAGTCTTCGTTCCATTAATCGCACAAGTGCATAGTCAGTATAGCTGAGAACAACATTTGCAGGTCGTGGCACGAGGGTCTAATATGTAACACGAAAGTAAACCTACCTTTGCAGATGAGCCAAATTCTATTGGTATACGAGGTAGTAGCGGGTAGAGGTGGGCCGATGTACCTATAACAGATATTTTGGAACGATATTTTTGTGGAACGGATGTAACAGTGACTGAGGAGTTGAAATACCTGTTATTCGCGGCCTCGCTGTTCCAAGTTGAAGGACGCCCCTACACAACTAACGAGTACACAAGTAACAAGTAAACGAGTACTACATATACTAGGCGGATCACCGGTACGCAAGGAACAAGAAGTAAACGAGTACAACAAGTATTAGGAGTATCAGGAGTATTTCGAGTAAACGAGTACAAAGCCACTTTTTTGTGCTGAATACTTCATTCTGCCCAAAGAGACGAAGCTGTTTTTAATAAATGAAAAAATTCATACTTATGTTATATTTATTCTCGTGTGTTATGCAGGTATATAATACAGATTATAATAAATTATATATTATACTAGTCACCAAATTGGTAAATTTTGAAAAAACGAATTATATTGTGTTACAACCTATAGAGTGGCTGATAGTTGATAGGCCATAATATACTCTTTGTTAATGTGATTTTAACTTCACTGCACATCTAACGTAAGTGATGATGTTGTTGTAACGGACATGTATGCACTTTATCTAGTCCTGTTCATTAAATCTTTACTGATCTGATAAGGCTACCATAAAGTATACGGTGTGTTCGTAAATTTGTTTCTTTTCTCTAAACTGCTGATTTTGAATTTTCGTCTATCACTTTACTTATTATTTGACTAATAGTAGTTTCTACTTAGTAAAGAAATAAAAATACAAGTTTATCTGAATTTCTTGGAGACTGTAAAACATTCATGATAAATGTATGATATAGCTCGAAGTTTCCATTATTTGCTTTACTTGTGCTTTTGCCAGAACGTATCAGTTGATCTACTAGCAGTGGTTCCTAACCTTTCAGGACCCGCGTACCACTTCGGTCTTCCACATTCTTTTCGAGTACTACCTGATAAGAAAAGAAAATAAGATAAGACGAGATATCCAATGAAATTTTACCTCAAACTGTTTAGGTTGTGTTTTTATAAGGGTAATCGGTTTAAATCATGTTTATTCTCATTCACTCTTGTAGCTTACTGTTATGTTTTGATGTTTTTTTTTCACATTACTTGTTGTTCTATTCTAAATTTCATTGCCTGAGTTTCGCAACTGATTTGTCTAACCAATGTTGGTTTGTTTACTCATAGTGAAAACTTAAATTAGTATTCCCAAAGGGAAATAGGCCTACAAATTCTCTTGTTTCTTATTTTCTTTTAAACAGTAATAGTTTAATAAAGTCACAGTGTAAAGTAACACTGTTAATACTTTTAGTTTCAATTTATTTCTTATAACAAATTATATAATATAGGTTATGTAATATCTTCAAATAAATACACTGCAAGTAGGTTTATTTCAATAGGTTTATTAATATTAATAGGTGTATCTAGGTGAAAATAAACCTACTTGTAGTGTATTTATTTCAAGATATTACATAGAAGACCTGCAGGAAACTCAACGAGTTCCTTACAAAGGAATAATATAGGTATTTGTACCTGTTATTTTTTTGGAACGGTATTTTCGTACCTATTACTTTAAAATACTAGTGTGACCCACCTCTAGTATCGGGCACATCAACTGAACGTACAGGCAATACCTTACACGAACGTTTGGGTATAACAAAGCTCTGCGCTAGATGAGTGCCGCGTCTGCTCATACCTGATCAAAACAATATCGAAAGGATATTTCGACCGATTGTTTAACATTCTATAAGCGTAATCAAAACTAATTTTTACGTTGATTCGTTACTGGAATATGAAATCATTACGTACGCGTAATAAAACTCTAAAATCGACGAGTAAATAAACACCCTGAAGTCCTACAAGGTGATAGCCCTCTCCACTCCACGTTTCTCTATGGGTCTGATAATTGGTCTATAACAAAATCTCAGGCCAATCGCATTCAAGCGGCCGAAATGAAATTTCTCAGGCACCTGGCAAGATATACTCTTCAAGATCGTATAAGAACTGTCGATGTACGGCAGGAACTGATTATTATTACGAATATACTTGATAAGACTGCCCAGTATCGGCTGAAATGGTTGGAACATCTCAACCGAATGGACGACTGCCGCATCCACCAAACAACTATGTAATTATAAGCCGAAAGGACGGAGAGGTGTGGGGAGTCCGAAGAAACGTTGCAGTGACCAGCTCTAGTCTGTCTGCTTGGGACCGGAAACAACATTTTAGGTTTAAACCATGCTAAAGATGACGACAATGAATGACATAGATATTGCTTTCCTATTCTTAAGTTGAACATGTGAACACACTGATAAATAAAATAGAAGGAAAATGTTAGAAACATTTTCACTTTACCGTGTGTAGGTACAAAACCGCTGTCTATAAAGATCATTTCTTCATTCTTGTAACATCAATCCGGATATTGGTGGATGGACATATTTTAGAAACTCAAATCGTTCTGTCGATCGCCACTTTTTTCAATTTAAACCCTATGTCTTTTCCAATGGCGGGTCGTGATTAAATCTTAAGAGAGTGCGCTCCTTGACATTGTCAACTTGTACTACCGTTTACCGGTACCTTACACCACCCTGTTCTTTACTTTGGATTACACACTACACCTTAAGGGTACCTTAAAAAAAGTATAAAATTAATATTATATAAAATATAAAAGCTGCTTATTTTCGTCGAAGACTGTCCATCGAGAAAACACACACACACACACACACACACACACACAATAAAAATATATAATTATTTTTGTATCTCTATATCAAGTACTGCGTAGCAACAGAAGATTCGGATCTTAAAACCTGATGGCGTAAAACAATCGTTAAGCGTGTTATTTCCGACATCTGCCATCGTTAGAATTGTAGTTAACTCCCACGTTTCGATTACTACAGATCAATGGTCGTCGTCAGGTGCCTAAATGAGAATTATATTACCTACTATAAAATAAAAGATATCCTCATCGGAAATAACATTAAAGAAAGTAATCTAACAGGAGGTTAAATATAAATTAAGATTTACTTATTAAATTGTAATTTATTTAATTATAATTTATAATTTACTATAAAATTCACGTATACCTTAAAAATAAGACAAAGATTGAAACAAGGATAAGGTTTTTTAAGATTGTAGCAGTATCAGTTTTGATGTACGGAGGTGGAGCCAGAGTTATGACAGAAAGAGACAAAGCAAAGATTCAGGCAGCGGAGATGATTTTTATGAGGAGTACTGTGGGCTGTGCCATTCTCGATAGAAAGAAGAATGTGGATATAAGGACGGAACTGGGGGTCGACTCATTGTTGGAACAGCTAAGCAGCAAGAAAAGAAGGTGGTGTAAACATCTGGGAAGAATGGGGGAAGACAAGCTTCCAGTGGAATATAGGCCGGTGGGGAAGAGAGATGTAGGACGGCGGAGAGCGAAGTGGGTCCCGGAACAGGCTCAGGATGAACCTAATCCTTGACGTCGATGATGATGGTAATGATGAATTTACTAGAACTTCGTCGGACTGAGCGCAATGGTTTCATTTAACACTTAAACAACTACGAGGACAACCTTCTTTTAACCGTGTAAGTTCTAGGCTGGTAGGTAAACTATAAATTATAATTTACTCTGATGTTGTGTTCGTCTGCTTGATGTTATTACAGATATCTTCTATTTTACGATATCAGTACACAGTACTCTTCATCATAACAGTGTATGTAAATGGATTTATGTAGATGGAAGACATTGTTGTTTCCTTATGCTCGAGAAATTTCCTCTGTAAGCGCAATGGTTTGTATAAATCCAATTCTCATTTAGGCACCTCAAGATGACCACCGATTTGTAGCGGTCGAATGTTGTTGTTGCAAAAGTCCGAAGTAAACCGTTTTGCAGCAGAAGGTTTGGACAACGACGACGAAGGCTGTAGAGTATGAGGTGTTACAGTCGAATTCATCGCACTCTTTAGCGAGTAAGTATACTCGCGTGGAGACAAAATCAAGAAATGTGAATGTACAGAAGAACGCCAAAGAAACAACCGTATAGAACGAGGTGATGCGAACAAGGTAGGCGTACCTGTACGTGTAGCCACACGCACGCACGCACATCTCCATCGTTAACGAGCAGCGTCGACATGCAAATAGACATGCAGTACTGAGAATCCCATGACACAAGACTGGAAATGTTGCCAAGTACTTGCACGAATTACAATTATACTGTGTTATAATTTTGCGCGTGCAGTGACTTTGAATTAGCTTCTTCACTCAAGCAGACCGTCTGCTGTGACTTTAAGCAGTAAATTATCTCATTTTCTTACATAACCTACTTGCATAGCCTCATTGGCGATTTTTCATCTTCATCAGCATCATCAGTAGCTCCACAGCCTTAGCGGATAGGGAAGTCTCCAAGTACTTTCACATTTTCTAGTATTCCATCAATCCATCGTAGTCTAGGTCTTCCACCTCCTCTCTTTCCTTCTGGTGTGCATTTCGTAATCCTCCTCATTCATTTTCTGTACATGTCCTGCCCATCTTAGTCTAGCTATCCTAATTGATGTCACAACATCAGGCGACCTATATAACTCATAGAGCTGTCTGTTGTAACTTATTCTCCACTCTCCACCTTCCCTAATGGCTTTATAAATTTTCCTAAGTATTTCCCTTTCACAAGATGCAAGTCGAAACAGGTCGCCCTGTCTCAGTACCCACGTTTCACTTCTGTACGTCAGGACCGGTTTTACTAATGTTCTATACAGTTTAGCAATTTGTCACGAACCGTTTTATCATCGAAATTTCCTTATCATTCCTTACATTTGATAGAATAACGTATTAATAGTATTCCTTACATTTGTCTTCTCGTTCACGCAAATAATAATTCTGCCTTATATTTTTACTGATTTGTCTATCGTCTGTCTTCTAAGTACTATGTATACCTAGTAATGCAAAGTCCACTCTGTTCTCGGCTATACGTATTAAGTTGCTTTGTTGGTCCATTTCCTGATTTTATTCATCCACGATTTTCTCTCCCTACGCGTTCCTCTCTGCCTACCAGTTTTACCTCATAGCATTGTCTGCAACAAATCATAGTTTTCGTACCTCGTTATTATTGCTAGGAGGTATAAACAATATTTTCGTCTCTGCTTTTGCTGAGGAGCGATGGCCATTCCTCCAATGCAGTGCCGCAATCACCCCTACAAATTTCTCATTCCCCCCCACAAGTTTTACCATTAGTCGATGCCTCAAATATAATTAATTATTATATTATTGACTGTCGTCAATCACCAAAAGATTCAAAATTGGCCTACGTATTTTTGTTTATTGAAACAATACACGTAAACGAGGCGCGATAGCAGACATAAAACGGCAGCGTCAGGTAGAAGATGGAGTCAGATTTGTCAGAAGGCGAAAAAGAGAATGGAATGACCATGTTGACTGGGCAAGCGACGATAGGCTAATAAACATAGTAAAAGATTCTAGACCTAGACCGTTGGGAAAATATTTTTCATTCTTTAACATTTTGTTATAAAAACACTTTGATATTTTACTTAAAAAATTTTTTAATTAGGTTTAAGGGAATTAAAAAAATAAATAAATATTGCAAAGACTATTACGTAACGCTCTCGAAGAGTCGCTTCCAACCGTTTCTCCACTAGTCGAGCAGGTGTTAAGGCCGCACTCGATTTACCTTCCAGATTGTTCTGCGGAGCACTTGAAAATACGCATTATGCTGGCACGCCTCAGTAAGGATGGAGAGTTATTCTGGAACACCTGTGCTACCTGTATAAGACACAGCGACTGGCTTTGTCAGTCAGTTAAAGTGAGCGATTTCTTTAGTGTGGATTGAGTCATTGTTGAGGATTAGTGAAGAGTGATTATTGTGTTATAATTAGTGCGGAACTGTTAATAGTCATCATAATCATCTTCTTATCGGTTTTAGGCTTTAGTGGCCTGTTCCTATTCCACAGTCTTAGGTCTACCAACTTTTCTTATGTTTCTAGGGTTGTAATCTTTCGCTATCTTCGGTATTCTACTTTCTTCCATTCTATCTATGTGTTGAATCAATTGTCTTCTGTATTCTTTAATCCTTCCATTAACTGCAAAAATATCTAAATGATTTCTTATCTCCTCATTTGTTATATGATCTCGTCTCTTACACCTTTTAACTGATCTCAGAAATTTCATTTCTACTGTTTGTAGCTTCTGTTTGTCTTTTTTCTCTACGATAAAAGTTTCAGAACTGTTAATAGTTTATATTATTATTGTATGTGGACTAATATGACATGAATTATTGTACGAGTTGATTACAAATTTTTATTTGTGAGTAATTAAAGCTGGTAATTAGTGACTTCATTGGTGTCTGTATTTTGTTTCCACTGTACCATACGACGATCAGTGAGACCGACGTAATAATATTTTAAAACAATTATATTATGATATTGTAATTTTGAATAGCATTACTGGAAAAGAATACAGTTGAAACAAACTCTCCGACTTAATGTAATTGGATAAATAACTTTGTATGTTTTTTAACTCGGTTTTATTCCTTTTAAACTTTTATTGCATATAAAATTCACTCACAAATAACTCTTCAATAGACCCAAAATTTTACGAGATCTCATTAATGTCTTTACAGCATTAGAGGAAGCCTCAAGTAAAATTGGACTGCAGATAAACTTGGAGAAAACAAAATATATGTATGCTGCCAACAAACTACCATTAAACCCAACTCTTCAAAACCTTGAAATAGGCACACAAAATATAGAGGCAGTAAAAGAGTTCGTATATCTTGGCTCCCAGATATCGTATAAAGCGATATAAACATAACGACTTCGTATAAACAGCACTAACGACATAAACACTGAAGTAAGAAGAAGAATATATCTCGCAAATAAAACATATTATGGATTAAAAAAGCACCTGACATCTAGCTTCATCTTAAGAAGCACGAAATGCAAAATCTACAAAACAGTTATCAGGCCAGTGCTGACATATGCTTCCGAAACCAGGACAGTGACAAAAAATAGCGAGAGACTTCTAGGTTGCTGTGAAAGACGGATTCCAAGAACAATATTTAGAGGAGTACAAGAATATGGAATGTGGCGCAGGCGCTATAATTATGAACTATACCATCTTTACAAAGAGCCGGACATTGTCAGAATCAAAATACACAGGCTAAGGTGGGTTGGAATGGAGGAAGGACAGCCTACGAAACATATTTTCTACCAGAAACCAATGGGTAGTAGAAAAAGGAGAAGACCCCGAAGTAGATTCAAAGACCAGATAGAGCAGAACCTCGGAAGCTGAACATAAGAAACTGGAAAGCCAAGGAACGCAATAGGGAGGAATGTAATCGACTCTTGGAGCAGGCCAAGACCCATCTAGGGTTGTAGAGCCACGGTTGATGATGTTAGACCCAAAATTTCCCCCTCCTTGCTGCTGAAAGAAGACACCACAACATTTACACAAACGAAACGTGCGCTGCATGTGTACAGAACATGGCTTTGTTTATTCATCAAGAGACACAGCGTCACATGTACAGATTCCCGGCTGTATGTACACAAACATACTTGTATACATTTGTTTAATCTAATAACCAATCTCCTTAATTACAAATTAACCTACAGCATTGTGTCTGCCTATCGACATGTCAGCCATCAAAGAACTTTCTGGAACGCTCACGGACGTAAGACCGTAGTGTTTGTGTTTATTCTTCAGATAAGAAAATTACTCAATCAAAGAATTAATGTCGGCCATCAAAAATTCTAAAACGCCATTAATTGAAGACAACGTGTTGCATAATCGAACGTTATATAACGACCAGTGACAATCATTAACAGTAATTATATAAGCGCTTTTACGACATTTGATCAATTAACAATTGTGTTGTAACATGTTTAGCCTAGAATTGTTCAACGGACTTTTGTTCTACATAATTTTCGAAAACTACTTGGTGGTACGCGCAATTGAAAAAATTAATCACACACACACACACACACACACACACACACACACACACTAAGGCGACCAAATTTTTCTTTGTTATTTAGATCTTCTTTCGACAAAATGTCTTCATTTATTGTTGACATTATTTCCTGCCGAGCTATTAGGCCGTAGTCTACTGCTAACGTTGATTACAATCGTTTCGGCTCCACCATCGGAAGCCATCTTCAGTGGAAAACAACGATCGAGTAATTGGCAAGGTGTTCCCCAATTCACTCCAGTACTGAGGTACAGAACCTGGGATACCTGTAGCCTACCTCAGTACTGGGGTGAATTGCCCCCCCCTCTCACAATCATCGTCAATTGATCGTTCTTTTACACTGAAGATGGCTTCCGATGGTGGGGGGCGAAACGTCTGTAAGCAATGTTAGCAGTCGACCACGGCCTAACAGCCCGGCAGGAAATAATGTCAACAATGTTGACGGCGACATGAAAGCCTGAGGAAATCTTTACGTCTCCACTTAATTAAGGCCTCCTGCCGTTTGTTTGGGTGTTCACGAATATTTCGCTCCTTTGGGTAAAATAACGTCAACAGAACGTTCCCCTCTTATCTTAGTCTTCCTGTTATCTTCTTTCAATCGGTGCGTCCTTCCTTATCGGCACGTTCTTAGCTTACCTCTGTCCCTCATCACATGCAGCTGACGTGCCAGTTACCAACCGCTCCGGCTCGTCTCCAATACCTTGAAGGTCTTTGAACGTATCCTCAGTCACCGACTGCGCACCATCGTCTGTGGTACACCAACCAATGTGGATTCGTGAGGAATGTGGGACTATTGACGCAATATTTATAGTCCGCCAGCTGATGGACACAGGGGTGCCTACACGGGGGGATTTATAAAATTTTTGGGGGGAATTTTTTTTACTATTGCATGAAAAATCTTCCCAATTTTACAAAACTGTAAAAAAGTTATAACGGACCGTATCAGACGCACAATAAATCTACCCAGTTGACTTTTCGAGCGGGCTGTAGGCGCGGTGTGCACGGAAAAAAGGATCTAGTCTTCTACTCGATGCTTCAAACAAGCTACAGATCGAGTTCAAGGTGTCACCGTGAAAATATTTGAAATCCTTATTTTTTTTAGTTTATAACTACCTACATCGTTTCGGTAAACGGTAATATTTTGTAATAGTTTTGAGTTAGAAAGCCCCGCCTCGCCGTTGCTCGAGTAGGTAAGAAATTTTACTGTAAACGAGAGAAAAGGTCTTGTCAGAAAAAAGGGGGATTTTTTTAATAAAATTGGGGGGAAGCGTCATAGGAGTTGGGGGGTGGGGATCGGCACCACTGGATGGACGAACAGCGTGAGAAGAGGACACCATACCATTTGGGCTTCCTTGACCCTTTGTTCCTCATCAGAAGATTTGGTCTGTTCTCCGCGACCATATCTCCGTGTACCCGAAGTACATATTGATTGGGTCAGAATGTTGTACAGTAACACGACCTGCCGGTTGCGGTGTCCTGCGGGACTGTGAGACACCAACTGTTGACTGTTTGCGTGTACCAAGTATCGAGCCTGCCTCCGTTACTAGGGACTTGCAAAGGGGCGCCCCATGGACATTGTTGTAAGTGACGATGTGTTGCTTGCTGCATACACGAGAGAAGATCTTCATTGTCAAGTTCAAGTGCGGCATGACCATCTACATGAATTTGATCTACGGATAAGCATTCTTAAGACGGGGTACCTCGAAACTGTCCCGTCTCCTGCTACCATTCAAGTTTGTGGAGTGGCTTTTGTCAAAGTAAATACCTTCTTTACCTAGAATCCCGTTTTAAAGAGCATGATACTGAAGACGTAGACCATTTGCAGAGAGTTATCAAGTGAAGACGTACGAGCAAGGATTAATGACGCCTGGATGCGGTGGAGGGAATTCATAGTCAAAATGTCAGTCAAACAGAAATTACGCTGTTGCACATCATTATATAAAGATATCCGATGAGGCCCTTAGAGCGTCTCAGCACATTGTCAGATAGGCTATCCGATGTTTCCGATCATATGATGAGCTGAGAGGCTCGAAAGCTCTAATCGAAAATCTTTATATAGTGGTGTTCAACAGTGTAATTTCTGTTTGTGATTATAACCACTAATAGGACTGTCCTCTTGGGAAACGAACTGGAATTGAAATGAGGATATGAGGAATAGATCATGGAAAAAATCAAAAAGTAAAACATGAGCTAATGGTAGCTATATGTAATGTGAGGAAGCAAGGTGATGCTTGCAACCCTCTTCATTATTCCGCTACGCTATAAAAGTAGGAAGAGGGGCCGACCTGGGATAAGACGCTTGGATAATGTGCTGGAAGATGTAAGAACAATGGATGTGATGGGTCACACTGAGGGGGCAATGGATAGGAGACATTGGATAAGATTGGTGTTGGAAACTAGGGCTTAAGTTGGGATGTAGTGCTAAAGAAGAATAGAGAAGAAGAAAATTATATCCACTAACGCAACTTTATTAATTTTACAAAAAGTCAGTCCTTGTGAGATTTAGAATTTACCGCACAATGGTGAGGCCTGTTGCCATGCAAGGGCACCGAGTGTAGGAATGCACAGCAACCATTACACGGAGATGCAGATGTTGCGGAGGAGACTGTGAATTTCTTTGTTTGGCCATGTCAACAACACTACTGTCACGCGCCTGGGTTGGGGACGACGAGTCTACCTTGAGCAGTTGCCACGGTAGGTTGTTTTCTTGTTAGTGGAATTTTCCATTACACTACGCTGGCTCCAGCTTGTCTGGAGTTCTATAACTCGTTTATTATTCAGTATATTACGTTAAAACTTTTACATAGTGCTCTATTTAACTAGTACTGTGTGTACAATTAGTGCGGGCAGTGGTGAACTTGTGTTTTTGGTGTTAATGGTGTTTTGGTGTTCTCCGCTGCTGACTGTTGCCTGGCAAGTGCTGTAAGTTACTCGTAACATTACCTCACTACCTGACTAGGGTCTCCTAGTATTTTTCCAGCCTAGGCGTAGGTTAACCTCGCCGATGGCCGCACCTAACGTCCCCGCCTGTCCTTCTAAGGGCCACGAAATCCCTCCTGGCGCTCTCGTGCAACCACTTCCATCCGAACCCGAGACGATGTCGGCTGGGACGGGCGCTATGGAGACTGAGGAGTGGCGGACTGTTAATAGCCGGAAACGGCGAAACAGTGGCGACTCCACGGGACACGGGCGGTCTTCCCAGCTGGGTCCTGCCACGGACACACCCGCTACGGCCACCTCTCAACCTACCCCGCCCCGGCGGTTGCCGCCACTGATTTTTGACCGGCCCGAGGACTGGGATAAGGTCATGCGGCGACTTCACCGGGCTGCCCCTGCGAATACCCTTACTGCAGTTTGTCAGGGTGGCCGCTCCGTCCGCGTCGAAACCACGACCATCGACAATTTCCGGCTCGCCCAGAAACTGCTGGCCGATCGTGGAATCCCCTTTCACACCTACGCACTGCCGGAGGAGAGGGAGCTCAAGGTCGAGATCATCGGCATCCACGCCGATCTTCCCGTCCCGACTATAACTCACGCCCTTCAACATTTGGGCTACACTGTAAATTCAGTTACTCCTCTCATCTGCCTCGGCAGACACATCGCCAGAAACGCCTTCCTCGTCAGAATTCTCAAGGTAGGAAAATACCAGGAAATCTACCAACTTGACTCTCTCTTTTACCTTCGGGTAAAAGTGTCCGCTTTCGAGCCCCGACCCGGACCCAAGCAGTGTTACAACTGCCAGCGGTACGGGCACAGCAGTGTCTATTGTCACTACCCGACACGCTGCGTTCGTTGCGGCGAAGGTCATCACAAGGGCGACTGTCCTCGTGAACGCACCGCCACCGCGACGTGTGCAAACTATCGAGACCCTCACCCGGCAAGCTCTCGCCAATGCCAGCACTATCGTGACGCCCTGAAGCGCATCAATAAGGCCCAAAAGCCTACCCCTACTGCTCCCAAGAAACCCTCAGCCTCTGCATCTGCCGCCCCGGCGGCCCCCGCTCCGATTACCTCGTCTGCGCCTGCAGCCGCTGTAGTCGCCCCTGCCCGTCCAGCGCCTGCCGGAGCGCTCAGTTATGCTGCAGCCGCCGCCTTCGATACATCTTTCCCTCCTTTGGTCCTGTTGCGAAAGCAACCTACGCCAAAGAAGAAGGAATCGTTGACCACAGTTCTCGCGCAGCTCAGGCCCACTGCGCCTAAGCCAGCATCTGCCCCAGCTCCCAAAGGGCCTCGGCAGCCTAAACCTAAACCTCGACCGATAATGGTATCATGTATCGAGTGCCCCCGCCCACACTGCAGACACCATCGACCTTTGCCGATCGTTTGCGCGCCTGGGTTGAGACCCTCATTCTCCAGATCTTGGCTGCCAAGGACGTCCAGTCTCTGCTAGTCGCCATTCTTACCTCCCTCATGACCCTCCTGTCTCCCAATGTCTCCCAATGTCTAGGCCTCTTCGGCTGGTGGCATGGAACGCGCGTGGCGTTCCGTTTCGCCGAGCCGAATTGGCTAACTTTGCCACTGAGTATGACTTAGATGTCATACTACTCTCCGAAACGTTCCTTACCCCTGCTGTTTCCTTTCAGCTTTCAGCGTACACAACGTATCGCACGGATAGGCCTCAGCGACCACCCCCCCCCGCTCATCAGAGCGGGGGTACTGCTATACTTGTCCACAGGCGTATTGTCCATCGTCTTTTACCCCCTCCAGATACTAGGTATTTGGAGAAGACGGCGGTGGCCCTCTGGATCGGGGACCGGGATGTTCGCCTTATTTCGGCGTACCTCCTTCCCAGGCCCGGCGGGCCTCCGCCGCCTGAGGAGTGGGACGCCCTCCTCGACCACGAACTACCCACTATAGCTTCCGGAGACTTCAACTCCAAGCATCCCTCTTGGAACAGTTGTGTCACGAACCCGCGTTGCCGCTCGCTCTACAGCTACGTTCAGCGTCATCTACAGGTCTCAGTTCTTGGTCCTGATTCACCTACCCACGTGCCCACTAGGGGCCTTCCGGATGTCCTTGACATTATCATTGTCAAGGACTTGGCCATTCCTATCACTGTAAGTGCTGTGTCGGACCTCTCGTCCGACCATGACCCGGTACTTATCACTGTTCGTCCCACGTTGGACTCACCTCTCCAACCCCCTTCTCGTCCACGGAGAGTCAACTGGCGCTCCTATCATGACGAACTCCAATGAACAGTGCCATCTGACCCCCCGCCCCCATCGCCTCTACGGCTGATGCGGACCGTATGGCCAACTCTCTCCAAGAAGTCGTTTCGTCCGCTATGGACAAACATACCTACCTTGTCCCAGAGACAAATCGCAGGTCTCAACTACCTGAAGAGGTGCTCTTCGCCATCCGAACTCGGCGCCAGCTCCGCCGGAGATGGCAAGAAACCCATGATCCTGCTGTTGAACGCCCAATCTGACCTTGTTAAGCAGCTTCTGCTTGACGCCACTGCACATCGTTGGGACTCGTACCTCGAGTCTCTTGAAGTCCGGCCCGAGTCTGTTTGGCAGGCTGCGAGCCGACTTAATGGCGACAAAAGGACCCGCCATCCCCTGAGATCACCGGACAGCATTGTGTACTCCGCGGCCGGCAAAGCTGAAGTCTTTGCCGCTACCATGGAGGAGCAATTCACCGTCCACGGAGGCGTCTGCGACCCCGTCCACTCGGCCGAGGTCGCAGACTTCCTATCTGGATATTTTTCCCGCCCTCCTCCTGACACACCTAACCCGTTCGACCGGGCCGATGTTGTTTCGGCCATTGGTCGACTTCGCCCTAAGCGGGCGCGCGGCGATGATCATATCGGTGCGGCGGCGCTACACGCTCCCCCTAGCCTCATTAATCTGGTCCACGAACTGTTCAATGGATGTCTCCGGCTCCATTACTTCCCCAGCCTGTGGAAGCGTGCAAAAATCATTATGATTCCCAAGCCTTGCAAGCTGCGTATTCTCCCCTCAAACCATCGACCCATCTCACTGTTGCCAGTCATATCGAAGGTACTCGAGCGGCTCCTGCACGGTCGTTACGCGTCCCTGTTGGATGGTTTCATTCGGCTTCCGCAGAGAGCACTCGACAACCCTTCAATTCGTTAGGGTTGTTACCCAACTGGCGGACGCCTACAACAAGAATCTGTCCTCCGTCGCTGTTTTGCTCGACGTGAGTAAGATCTTCGATCGAGTCTGGCACGAAGGCCTTCTCTACAAACTGGCCCACTCCCCTCTCCCTGCCTCTATCGTTCATTTTCTTCGATCGTACTTGTGCGATCGCGTCTTTAGGGTATGCGTCGATGGGTCGAACTCATCCGTTCGATCAGTCGCCGCAGGCGTACTTCAAGGATCTCTCCTTGGCCCTGTTCTGTACCTAGTGTACACGAACGATCTGCCTGTACAGCCTGGGGTCACTCTCTCGCTCTATGCGGATGACGCCATGTATCGCGCCAGTTCAGCGAGTCTTGATTTCGCAGCTGGCCTGGTGCAACTTCAGCTCGCCGTTCTTTCGGACTGGCTAAGGAAGTGGAGGATGGCGATCAATGCGGAGAAATCCGAGGCGATCGCCTTTTCTCGTAAATTTACTTCCCGATGCCAGTCCCTCTCCCTTGAAGGGAGCCCAATCGAATGGAAACCGTCTGTAAAGTACTTCGGCGTCACTCTTGACCGACGCCTAAGCTTTGCAAAACACGTATCCAGCGCGACAGAGGCGTCAGAGCCAAACTATTTCCCTTTCTTTCTCATCGGGGTTCAGTGCCTGTGCGCACTAAACTCACCATTTACTTGCTCTTCCTTAGGGAAATCCTCACTTACGCAGCTTCCGCCTGGGTGCTACTCAGTCCAACCGTTGTCGCCCGTTGGGAAGCGTTCCAATCCCGAACCCTCCGCTACATCTCCAACTCTCCCTGGTTTGTCAGAAATTATGCCATCAGGCGAGGGTTGAAGGTTCCTTCACTCACCGAATTCGTTTGGTCCCTTGCCCTAAACCTACTTATCCGAGCCTTTGTCTTGACCCATCCCCACATCCGTCGACTAAGCACAGATGTCGGCCAACCACCTAGACGACACAAACGCCCTCGAACATTGCTCGATGACTCCCCATAAGCAGTTTACAGAACGTCTGCCCCATCCTCCCGACCTTGAGTATTTTTACGATCCTACTCCTTCCTTCTTTCTCTTGTCCGTGCTGGCCCTCGGCGACAGACTAGGGGGGGGGAACTGCGCTTGCCTTAGGTGTGCTTAGTGCCACTTCTGCTGGACGCTGCCTCCTCCTCCTACGCTCTCTCCCGTGCGCCGACATTGCCGCTTGGCAGCCCTCGGCGACTTTTCCTGAGCGGTTAGAGGCGCCCTGTGCGTTGTGGGGAGTAATTCCTACTTCTCAAACGAAAAGTCTCCGAGGTCTCCCCCATTCTGCCGTCGTGGGTCTCTTCTAGGTCCAAGGGTCCAACAAAATTAACATCATCCTGTCCCTCCAAAATAAAATCGATGGAGGTTCCATTCCTATGATAGCACGAGATCGCTAGTCATGGTAACAGACAGGCAACATGCAGTCATCTGGCTCGCCCGGACACTACGACCACCGGAGCACGACAAGCTGCTGCTCCGCATACCTGGACCTGGACCTGGCCTGGGTTGTCGTACGAAAACATATAATGGCGGCTTTTTTAGTACGGACACGTTGTACGACCATCTCCTGACATCTTCATAAACCTACCATAAGCCTACCACCTGACCCAAACTGCGATGGGCAGACAGCGTTAACGCCGCCCTTCGAAGTACAAAGCTGAGGTCAGAAGCGATGCGACAGACTGCACTAACTGATCGAGTAAGCGGACTCCATCCCAACGGCAAAACGCTAAGAAGAAGGAGGAAATAAGATGTGAAATTATCTCCCTAAGCATGTAAGCAAGCGACAATGAAACCTACGTTCAGAACTTTAAGTATTCCCTAAGCGTGAAGAAATCAGTGACTGCAGATGACGCTGGCGGGTAGCGGTTCGATTGGAAAATACGTAAGCACAAGAATGCCGAAACAAGTTACGGAATACGTCCAGATATGCGAACGATACCTGGAAACCGGAGTTTTTGTTAGAGTTTGATCTTCACAAGCTGATGAGTTGAATCTTTAATGACTACTGTTGTTGTGCGGTTGTTTCATTTTTATATAAAGTTAGGTCTGCGGAGAAGAATACAAAATCTCTCTATGTATTTATTGAAGACTCAGTACGTTACCGCTTTGCTCACTGGAACTGATACGTATACAATCGCACATTTGAAATCACGTCGGGGTCGCTCCAGACAGGTCACTCACCACACACTATGCCGAGTAACAGTTTCGTTTAGTTGGACGCAAACGTTGCTTGGCTACCGACCAGTCTGCGTTGATCAGTCCATTACCTGCACAATTCCGATTTTCTTCAGCGTGTTCTTTCTCGATTCAACAGGCCGCATCTCTCTCTTTTCGTCAGTTGGTCTTATTCTGATTACCAGAAATCGTTTGACCGACCGTAGTGCTTATGAAGCTACAGGGAATTATATTGAACAAGATGTAGCTCTCAACTGATGTCTGAGGCATTCACAGTCGGCGTCATAGATGTCAATATACTGGTTCGCCGGGCCGTGGTCCGATTTTAACAATTACAATCGTTTCGGCCGTTCCTATGACAGACATCTTCAGTGCGATAGCCACAATACTGTGGTTCACTAACTGTGAGATCTTTGGCAGCGTTTTCAGTCTTCTCGCACTGAAACGGCCGAAACGATTGCAATTGTTAACATCGGCCACAGCCGTATAGCCCGGCGAACCAGAATATTAACAAAGATCTAGTCTTACTTGGAACTTTGAATCCCTGTATCCATGTACTCTTGTGTCTTGTTCTCAGTCAGGTTAATTTAGTTAGCAAGTATACCCAACCCTGTTGTCAGCTGTTGGCCAACCGCTAATTGCTTCCCTCTGAGCCACGCCTTTCGCTGTCTCCACCATTATTAAATCCTAAACGCAGTGGCGGCTGCTGTTATGGTTGCGACGTTGCAGAACGACCAGTAACTAAACTGTAAGATAATATACGAAAACATTAAGCAGTTATAAGCATATGAGAATAAGAAATGAAACAAAGAGAATTATTAAACAAGTCCATCAAGACTCATGGGACGCTTCATAGAACACGATTTATATGATAGACAGACTATAAAGTGATGAAAACATTGAATAGCCTCTGAAAGAGAAAAGATTGGTGTTACTATGACTGATGAAAATGAATGGACAAACCGTTATAAGAAGTTATATTCTGACAGCGAAATAGAAAATGAAAAGGAATATATAGGGCTAAGTAAGCCTAGTGGAAAAGGTCTAGATAAGTTGGCCTACTCCAACAAGCAAGAATGGGATGAAACGTAGAAAGGCACCAGACTTAACGGAATAAATGCTGAGATAATAAAATATGGTGGGACATTATTGCATTTACGAATTCTCCATTTTCTAAATAACTATTGGATGGAAAACAAAATTCCGAAAGAATGGAGGCGGGCAAAAGTGATTTCGTCGTACAAAAAAGGAGACAGTACCGATGCTAATAATTGCAGAGGAATAAGCTTGCTGGACTCAACGTACAAAATATGTACAAGAATTCTCAATCAGAGGTTAAGAGTCATTACAGATACATTACTTCTTGAAGAGCAAATGGGTTTTAGAAAGGGTAGGTCGGCTGTGGATGGATTCTTTGTATTACGACAGATATAATAGAGAAAAGGCGGGAGTATAACCAGGAAACGCATATCGCTTTTGTTGATCTGGAAAAAACATTTGATAATGTAGACCGTCAAAAGTTATGGAATAGACCTCTTATGGATAGAAGAGGATATCCACAGCATTTAATAAATTCAGTTAAAACCCTTTACAAAAGTACATCTGTAGTCCTGGATCTGAATGGTAGGCTCTCAGGTGACAGTCCAATAAACAAGGGAGTTAGGCAGGGATGCTGTGTTTTCCCAACCTTGTTTAATAAATACATTGACGACATGTTGAGAGCATGGAAATCCAGAGTCACTTCGGGAATACAGGTTAACAAATCAATTTCTATGGGTTCCCTGCTATATGCAGATGACATAGTTCTTATTCAAGAAAATGAGGATGATTTACAAAGAGCTATGTTTCAATTACAAGAAGTAGCAAGAGACAATATCAGTAAGAAAGACTAAAACCATGGCCTTTAAAGGTAAATATCCAGTAAGGACTAAGATAGTTATAAATAACAGCACTTTAGAACAAGTGGGCCGTTTTAAATACCTCGGCTGTGCAGTAAGCTATGAATCTAAATATGATAAAAAGAGAAGATAAATAAATTTAGGAACATTTATGGCACGATTAGAAATATTAGAAATAAGACAAGACAAAGCACAAGGATTAAATTTTATAAGACAATTGCAATACCCACATTGACATATGCGAGTGAAGCGTGTCTCATGAAAAAAAGGAATGCGCCAAGATTCAGAGTGGTGAAATGAAGTTTCTTCGAAGTGCTTTAAATTATACATTGCAAGATAGAATAAGGAATGAGGATATCGGAGCAGAACTCGAAGTAAATTACATAAATGAAATTATTTCAACTTACAGAAGACAATGGAGGGATCATCTGCAAAGGATGACAGAGGATCGATTGCCGAAAGTTGCACTGAACTATTGGTAGAAAATACGTGGGTCGTCCGAGGATGAGATACGTGCCGGAACTGGTTTATATAACCTAATCCTTGAAGAGAAGAAGAAGAACATTAAACAGAAGTGTCATCAGCTTCGAGGGAAAATGTATTAGCTTCTATTCGGCAAATTTTACGTAGCGGACAATTCAAATGTGGCGCGCAGGCTGGTGGTTGTACGCCGATTGCAACTACCAGCCTAAATGGCAGAGCTTACACACAAACATACGGAAGGACGTCCGTTACTCTTCATAATGCCCCAGTGGTTCAAATGTGGCGCGCAGGCTGGTGGTTGTACGCCGATTGCAACTACCAGCCTAAATGGCAGAGCTTACACACAAACATACGGAAGGACGTCCGTTACTCTTCATAATGCCCCAGTGGTTCAAATGTGACGCGCAGGCTGGTGGTTGTACGCCGATTGCAACTACCAGCCTAAATGGCAGAGCTTACGCACAAACATACGGAAGGACGTCCGTTACTCTTCATAATGCCCCAGTGGTTCAAATGTGGCGCCAGGCTGGTGGTTGTACGCCGATTGCAACTACCAGCCTAAATGGCAGAGCTTACGCACAAACATACGGAAGAACGTCCGTTACTCTTCATAATGCCCCAGTGGTTCAAATGTGAGGTCACTGGTTACAAAGCGTTTGCAATGCTCTAGTAGAAGCCTTGCAACGCGTCCTTGGTCGTGTCATGACATCAGCTGTGACCGGTTTAGTGTTTACGTTAGTTGAAGGTAAACGTTACCCGTTGTTGAGGTTATAAAATACATATAATTTTTATAACTGTGATTGTGATAGTACAGTTTCAATCAACTGTGTATTAATTAATGTCTGTATTAAAGTATTATTTTTTTCGTTGTTTAGTGCTGCTGTGTGCTTTTGGAGTTAGCGATTCTGTGTTCTTTCAAACAACGTGTATTTGTAAAAAGCACAACACTGTTTAACTCTCGCCTTTCGCTGCATATTTAGTATCTGGTTACTGCAAAGTTAGTTAGTGATGCTTTTAGCAACCAGTCATGAGTATGTGGGAACATGGAATCTGGCATCGGTACACATACCTATAGAAGTGAGGTAATTGCATTATCAAATGGCAGCTCTCTTTTGGGGGAAAAATAGTCATTTTCTAATTGTCCATATGAAAGCACTATGTATGATACAGATATGTAGGTATGCCTGTTCTGCCCCCCCCCCCAAACCAAACCAACTACTGTAACCACCCAAAATTTGAAACCACCAGCCGCCACTGCCTAAACGTCCATCGTGGCTTCGTCCTGTGGGAACCAGTCACCTGTTCCACAATAATCTACATTATGTAATTAAATCTTTATGTCCTTATGTGCTCACATTCAGGCCGATCTGTGTCGTATGAACGACACAACACGCGATATGTAAAGAGTAGGTTAGGTTAGGTTAGGCTGGGATTTACTGAACGTCATTGTGTGTGTGTGTGTGTGTTTTCTCTAATGCAACTTTACTTTCAACATGCTCCATTACAATATAATGTAATACTACATGTTATGTTATTCTTATTAATTATTAATAAATATTAATTAATAAAAATTCAGTTATAAAACACAATACATACATAGGCCTATAGCTAATAGTAATAACAATAATAACGCAACAATGAATAACTACGGTAAAACTAAACACAATTCGTGACCAAAACAGCAAAAATAACAACAATACTATAACAATGTAAATCACAAAAGATCAAAATTTATACTGTTGACAAATATAAGAAAAGCTTTAATATGGTTTTTCGTAATCATATCTTTTTCTTGCATTGGCCAGACTCCACCACACATTGCAATACTTCTCCTGAAGGCCGTTCTCTCTTCATGTAAAATTATATACTCATAAAGGAGGTGACGAACTGTCTGTTCTCCACTTTTGCAGCTACACATTTGTCATCTGAAATCTTGAAACGATAAAAATAAGATTTAAGTTTACCGTGGCCTGTCAGTATAACTGTCAATTTGTGTAACATTGGGATATTTACGACAATTCTTTGTTTAATAGTAGGAAAAAACAATTTAGTTTGAGCTCCATTTGTTGAATTTGCCCATTCATTTTTCCATTTTTCTGGACTTCTATATCCCGCCTCAGTAATAACTGCACTTTTGGGAATCAGGTCAAATGAGGAAGGAATTTCAGTGTTTAAAGCTGCTTCCTTGGCCAGCTGATCGGCCAGTTCATTGCCATGATTACCTACATGAGCTTTAATCCAGCTAAAATGTACGCATCAGTTGTCACCTTCAAGAGATCTTATCACATTTCTGATCTCTTCAATTAATTTATGGTGCTTGTCTGTATTCTTCAATGAGTCCAATGTTATCATGCTGGCTGTATAAAGAACTGCTTTTCTATGATCTATTTGCACATCCTTCATGTCAATAATATTTTGCAGAGCTCTCAGGATTGCAAACTGTTCCGCTTGGTTGTTAGAGCATCTTTTATACTTTAGTTCTTGTACAAGTTGCTTCTTTACATACAGTGCCACACCTGCCCCTACGCCATTTTCACTTTTACTGCCATCCGTGTACGCTTCTACTAAGTAGTCGATTTTCTTATCCCTTCCGGTAATTTTTACTATATCTGCTGGGTGAGGCCATTTATTTAATTCAACCATCGCATCAAACGATTGATGTGAATTCCCCATTACTTTTGTAGTCCGGTAGACGTCAGTAATCTCTTCTATTTTAATTAAAATTGGGGTCAACGCAGTCAGGACACATAGCGCTTCATAAGATGTTGTCCTGCAAGCTTTTGCAATTTTTATGAGAACTAATCTTTGCACTCTCTTGTATTTACGTTGGTTATTTTTCCTAACCAACGCATCTTTCAAAACTGGGGCTCCATACGACAAAAGGGGTAGAATTGCACCTTTATATATGATCTTCATAGCTTCACCTGTTAGGCCCCAGCTAATTTTGGCAGCTTTTGATAAAATATTAATCAATTTTGTACATCTTGTCACAACGTTGTCTATGTGATCATTAAACGTAAATTTTGTATCAAAAATAATTCCAAGATATTTCAGGGTATTCACTTGTTCTAATTTTTTATTGTTAAGGTATATACTGTTGTGTATTCTGCTTTCCCATCTCTTTTTAGAAATTATTAGAACTTAGATTTTTGCTCATTAAAGCTGATTTTATTGTTTTTGGCCCACTCTGTAATTTTTTTTTTTCTATGTTGGCATAGTTTTCAGCTTCGATGACTGATTTACCTTTAATTACCACAATTACATCATCTGCAAAGGCAATGACATTTGAATGTCTGGCAAATTCCAACCCCAACAGAGAGTTGTATTGTATGTTCCAGAAGCCAGGACCACAACAAGAACCCTGAGGACACCCTCTACTAACATGTCTTCCCAATGTTATATTATTTGTAGATAAAAATGCTGCTCTTTCTTTTATGAATTTGCTAACTGCTACAATTTTTATTGTTCGACAAAGCTTTTCGTCATCACTGACATCATCAGGTTGTTTAAGACCTGATGATGTCAGTGATGACGAAAAGCTTTGTCGAACAATAAAAATTGTAGCAGTTAGCAAATTCATAAAAGAAATAGTAAGGATGGCTGCTAATTTAAGCAATACGAAGAAAAATGCTGCTCGTCCACTAAAATAATGTTTTGAAAGGTTATACAAATTCTTAGGGCATCGGAATTCTTTTAATGCATTCACTATACCAGGCCATCAGGCTGCATCGAAGGCTCCTTTAACATTAAGACTTAAAAGAACTACACAGTTACCGTCTTTTAAGCCGGTGTAAATATTTTCTTTCACAGCCATAATTGTATCCACAGTACATTTTTGTGGTTTAAACCCATATTGATTTTTCAGCAATAAGTTTTTAGAATGTAAGTAATGCATTATTCTGTTGATGAGTAACTTTTCCAAAACTTTAGCTCCTACACACAAAAGACTGATTGGACTAAACTTACAGACTTCTGTTGTGTTCCCTTTTCCTGGTTTTGCGATTGGTATTATTTTAGCTCGTTTCCATATCTTAGGAAAACAACTTCTTCTTAAGCATGCACTATACAGGGCTGTGACAAACTGTGGAAATGTTTCAAATATTCGCAACAATATTTTACTTGTTATACCATCCTCCCCTGGGGATTTGTTAGGGTGCATTTTCACTAAAACACTGTATATTTCTTCCTGTGTAAAAGCTCTGTCGTCATAGGTATCTATAGGTTTCTGCATTTCGTTTCTAATAAACTTATGATACTCAGTATCATTAATTTCCTCATCCACAGGTATAAAATAATCTAGCATACAATTAATAGTGTCCTTTAAATCACTTGTGAGAGAACCATCAGGCCTCTGTAGAGTTGTTAAAGTACAACTTTTCCGTGTCTTCCCAGATGCCAATTTATATACCGCATTCCACGGGTTATTCACAGGAGTTAAGTTACAATAGCGTCTCCATGACTCTATCTTTTCTCTTCGTATAGTCACTTGATACTTCTTCTTTTCTTCGGAATACTGGACCTTTCGTTGCTCCCTGAGTTCGAAATTATTTTTAGTTCTTTGGTAACGTCTCCTTAGAGCAGTTAACCTTTTTCTCATTATTGTTAACCGTTCTGTCCACCATGGAACTGTCCTACCTCTGATTGACTTACCTGGTTGGCCTGATATTCTAAACGATCTCTCACATGCTGATACTATGACGTCCTGAAACATCTCCACTGTCTTCTCAATGTCCTTTGCAGCTCTCACCTGCCTGTGTAATTACTTATCTAAATCTTTTGCACCTGCAGATACTGTATTGTTTTTAGAAAGCTGATAGACAAATCGTCTAACTATAAGTTCATCAAAAACTTTTAGCCTTTCTTCTTTAATGACAAACCTTTTACACTGAAAGCGTCGTGCCAACCTATGAGCATTACTTTGCTTGATATCAAAAGAAATGATACTGTGGTCAGAGTAACTTTCTTCTACCCCACATTTCCAGTTATTTATTAAGGAAACTAGATGATTATTAGTAACTGTCAGATCTACATTGCTCTTCCCTGTACGTGATTCAAATGTGGGAATGTCACTTTCTTCATTAATAAGATGTAATTGATTTGACATTAGAAATTCTTCCATTTTCCTACCTCTTTTATTAGTCATTACATCGTGCCACATTCTTGATCTAGCATTACTGTCCATTGCCATAACTACACCATTTAAGCCAATGAATTTTAAAATATTTTCTAAAATGATCAAGCTATTTTCTGCTTCAACAGTAATATCAAAATATATACTGACTGCATAAAAGTGCAAGTTTCCATAAATTACTTTCAAAACTATAGAATCTTCATCTGAGAGCTGATTTATTAGTAGAGTATCTATGTAACTATTTCTCACTACTATGGCTGCTCTTTTTTCCCACTACCATAGGTAAACATTTTATGGCGTTTAGAAAACCCATGACTTGGTTATTATTAATGTGAGGTTCTTGTACAAAAACTATATCTACTTCATGCTGTTCAATCAATTGTAAAAGATTACTAGTTGCAACTTTAGAATGATGTGTCTGTGTGTGTGTGTGTAGTGAGCTAAAGGCCCTCAGCTGCGGTTTGTGTATTCCGTAATAGCGCAAGCAGAATTTAACTGGAGAATAACTTTCATGTCCTGGACCGGCCTATGTCTTGGATTATTGCAGGCGGTAGTCAAAATTTGACCCATCCGGCTGTAGTACTGCGACTGAGGGGGTAGGTGGGACTCGATAGCTGTAGTGAAAGCAACCTACCTAGACGAGAAAACCTCGATCACAATCCTGGCCCTCCAGGTTGGAGGTTGGGCTATGGGCTAACAACCCATTCCCGGAAAACCGGATGTTACGAAACTACCAAATAAGCCTCGGAAAGGACGGTATTATCGGAAACGACTCAGGCAACGGAATATGGACTTGTCTTTTGGAACGTGGAATGTTAGGACTTTGTACAGGCCGGGGGCACAAAGGGAACTATTTGAAGAGCTAAAAAGATATAAAATTGGTGTAGCAGCAGTGCAGGAAACAAGATGGCTGGGAAATGGAGTAAGAGATACTAAAACTCATACGGTATTATACAGCGGAAGAGAGAAGGGGAAAAGAGAACTAGGAGTGGCATTTGTAGTTGACAGAAATTTAAAACACCTCATAGTAGACTTCCATCCAGTCAACGAGAGAATATGTAGAATAAGATTGGCTACTAAATTCTTCAATCTGTCAATCATAAACGTACACTGCCCGACTGATGAGAAGGATGAGGACATAAAAGCAGAATTTTACCAATTGCTGGAAAAAATATATGACACCGCCCCTAAGAATGACATTAAACTAATCATGGGGGACATGAATGCGAAAATTGGGAAAGAAGATGCATACCTTGCCATCATAGGTAGGCACAGTTTACACAATGAATCCAACAGAAATGGGGAACTGCTTATCGACTTCGCTACAAGCAGGAATATGGTTATCAGCTCAACTCAGTTCCCACACCGGGATATCCATAAGGGAACGTGGGTAGCCCCAGATGGGAAAACAGTCAACCAGATAGATCATGTGATCATAGATAAAAGAGCAGCCACAAGTATCATTGATGTCAAAACCCGGAGAGGAGCGTCAGTTGGTTCTGATCACTATATGGTGCAGATGAAGTTTAGATGCAGGGTGGCTGTATATAGGAAGGACAGACTCAGAAGACAGGAAAAGGTTAACATAGTGAGTTTAAAGGACCCAGAAAGGGTACAGGAATATGCTGGGAAAGTGAGGAATAGATTGAACGAGTCAGTCGCAGGAACGGTGGAAGAGAAATGGCAGAGCCTTAAGTGCGCACTCCTGGAAACCGCCAGAGAGGTACTAGGAATAGAGGAGAGACGGAGGCGGGAGGACTGGTTTGATGAGGAATGCAGGGAGAGTGTTGCACGGAGGAATGAGGCTCACAGGAAGTATTCTCAGTGTAGGACTAGAGAAAGGAAGCAGGAATATGAAGAGAATAGAAGACTGGCAAATAAAGTATGTAGAAAAAAGAAAGGAACTTTTGAAAACGGGCTGCTTCTCAAAATGGAGCAGGACTTTGCAGATGGAAGAATAAGGAATGCTTATAAATATCTTAAGCATCTCAGGGAAGGTTATAAACCATCTACAACACTATGTAGAGACAGAGAGAATAGAATTGTCAGTGATCCAGAGAAAATTAAAACTATCTGGCGAGAGTACTTCGATGGCCTCCTTGGTGGTATGCTACAGGGAGGAGAAATTGTTGCTCACACTCCGCGGAATGCAAACACTGGGGGGATGGAATCTGACCCACCATCAATTCAGGAAATAGAAGAAGCTATTAGTGCCCTCAGGAACAACAAGGCACCAGGTACGGACTTGATTCCTGCAGAACTGCTTAAAGCTGGAGGTGCTGATGTGGCGGTCGCACTGCACTCCTTAATCGTGGATATATGGCAAACGGAACGAATCCCTATGGAATGGAATAAGTGCATTATATGCCCCATTTATAAAAAAGGCGACAAACTTCAATGTAGAAATTACAGAGGCATTTCGTTGCTGTGCACCTCCTACAAGGTTTTTGCGTACATCTTGAACCAAAGGCTGAGACCCCTCACAGAAAATATAATACGGGAATACCAAGCTGGATTCCGACCTGGAAGGTCTACAATCGACCAACTCTTCTCGGTAAAACAGATACTAAGATGCGGATGGGAACGTGATATTGATGTGTACCAGATCTTTGTGGACTTCAGGCAAGCGTATGACTCTATTAATAGAGACAAACTCTACACCATAATGCATGAATTTGGAATACCAGGCAAGCTGGTAAGATTAACCCAAGTTACTATGCAGCAGACTGAAGCCCAAGTAAAGGTGGATAGCCAACTAACTGAACCCATAAATATTACACGGGGACTAAAGCAGGGAGATGGGTTGGCCCCAACACTATTTAATATTGCATTGGAATATGTAATTAGAGGCTTATCAATAAATAGCTCCAATCTGTTAACAAATAAAACTGTACAGATAGCCGCATATGCAGATGACATTAACATCATGTCAAGACGGATCACGGCAGCTAAAGAAATATTTATAGAGCTTAAAAACAAAGCCAAGGAAGTTGGGCTAGCCATAAATATGGATAAAACAAAAATGCTTATCCAAACAAGAAGGGACCAGGTTCATAACAACATCGAGATAGAGGAGGACACAATTGAGGTGGTGGACAATTTCACGTATCTCGGAGTGAATCTAGCAAAGACTGGATCAGAGGAGCCGGAGATCCAAAGACGGATCACCATGGCTAACAAGGCGTACTTTGCATTGCTGCCATCATTTAGGTCTGGGGATGTGCACAGGGAAACAAAAATGAAAATATATAGGACTGTCATCAGACCGGTGCTATGCTACGGGTGTGAGGCATGGGCAATCACACAGAAAACAGTCGACAGAGTAGACACCTTTGAAAGGAAAATCCTCAGACGCATTATAGGCCCAATACAAGAAAATGGCTCATGGAGACTGAGATACAACAACGAACTGTATCAAATATATAAAGAGATACCAGTCTCAAAATTTATAAGAATTCAAAGATTACGTTGGGCCGGACATGTTATGAGAATGGAGGGTGGCAGGAACCCTAAGAGGGCTTTGCTGGGTACATGGGAGGGAATGAGACCTAGAGGTAGACCGAGGAAGAGGTGGGAAGATGGCGTTGCAGAGGACGCGAGAGACATGGGGATAAGAAACTGGAGGAGGGTTGCAGTGGATAGAGTGGATTGGAGGCGGAGATTGGTGGAGGCCAGGGCCCGACTTGGGCTGTAGCGCCATAGGAGAGAGATAACTTTCATGTTCATATTATGTTAGCAAAGCTAAATGATCGTGACAAAGCGAATCGCTCAATTTTTCTTTCCGAGAATGGTCTTAACGTTTTGATCGATGAAATGGCCTTGATAATGAATGAGGAGGCGCATTTCATTTTATTCAGGGAGACAATAAAAATAAAATTTGTGTTATTTGCCTGACTTTTATTTTATTTTATGGTTATGGAATTGTATTTAAACCTAACCTAACGAACCTAACCTTGCGCATCAAAACATTACATTTGTTTTACATAAACATGCAGAAAAATACGGTTTGTATTGGAACCATACGCACTGTATACGTAAGCATACCGGAAACATTGCAAACGTAATGCAGACCGGAAGAACAGAAAACAGGACAAATGAGTTCCGGCGTCTAAAAGTCTATAAAATTTAATGTAACAAGAAAAAAGCAGTTTTGTCACATGATGTGAGACATGTATAACAGCCCGTAAGGCCACTCAGTCTTAGCCTACTTCGAGTTGTTTTTATTTTTGCGATGTCCACAACAAACGAGTATTATTTCAAAAGGCGTATTGATTTTTCTGTGTTCTTTCAGGTTGCATGTTAATCTGACAACACTGTGGTTTGCGTTACAGAGGGAGGTTTAACTTAAAGTATTAATAGAAACGCTCCACATAAATGTTACATGATAATGGAAAGCGATTACGATAGGGAACAGACAGTTTAATAGCATAAAACAACCAATTAAGACGCTTCCTATAATTTAAAAAAAGCGATTTTCACTCAGGGGCCGGTCCAGCAAACAATTTGGGGGGAACGGTTGACTTGGGGGGGGGGATATGAAAAGTTGGACCAATCTTTAATGGTCTAATGTATAAATGATAGGAATGGGTGAAGGTAAAGTACAGTGTGTTATTATCAACACAACAAGCTTATTAACTTACAAGTATAAATCATATGTGTTTGTCAGTTCATTGTTCTTTTAATAATGTTCCCTTACAGTTTAAAATACACACTATGTGTCAAACAAAAATTAAAATAGTGGTAAGATACAATTACAATTTAAATTAATTTTAAAGTAAAACCATGAACCTACATAACGTGATATGAATTTTGTATCATATTCACTATCACAAAACCATTCTACAATCACAAGACAACGAAAAAATTTTCGTCTGATGTGAACTGGGGGGGGGATTACCCACATCCCCTTCCCGTGGATCCCCGCTTATATTTTCACTACATATCGATACCGACTATCGCAAATACAAATATCGAAAATTAGTGCAGGTACAATTGTTGGGAAAGTACCGATTTTTTAATACATTACCTGAAATGCTTGTTTGACTATTTTATTCTTCCCTACTATTCCTAACCTATTTCTTATTTCTGTTTTCGGTAGTAGAACGTGGTAAAATTTATCCTTTTCGCCCTGACACTTAAATTAAACCTACCATATCATTTCGATTTCTCATTAACTGCCTTTTGAAATTCTCCAGATTACCTACCTCCAGCACTGTGCATACGTCCAAAGCACCAGATCTCATATTTATTTCCGTAATCTCCCTATGGTGGCTCTTTTGTTACATCCTTTACGGATATCCGACCTTTAAATCCGGAACATTTAACAAACAAATCAGCGTCATGATATGTTCTAGCATGGTCCATTCTTAGTTTCTTTGATGCCTTGGTTTTCTGTTGTCTTCTGTATTCTGTGCCGTTGAGATCTGTAAGAAATAAGTTTGTTTCTAAGGACAGATTCGAATTTCAAATTGCAATAGGGTGCTGTAAACCTTATACGCGTTCACTTACCCTTTAAAGAGACCAAATTGGCAATCGCTCGGTCATCACTGCCCTATTATTTATAACAGGGTCCAGCACATGAAGTGAAGACGGCAGTTGAGACTGTTTGAGTTCCCACCTTCATCGTCTACACCTCATCGATGTATTTACTGGTAGACCTGAACGGCAACAATCGATGAAAGGAAAGTGAAAATCTAAAGGTTGTAATGTAAACAGGCATCGGTATAAGGAGAGATGGAGTGGTTGCAAAGAAATCCTATTGGCAGATGGAGTTACTAGGATTCCTAGGAAGGACGTTCAAGATGATTCCAATTGACAAAAAAAAGCCGACCAATTTAAAATAGTTATAAACAAACAAAAATACACTATCACAATTTTCCGGGTTGTTAGGGCGTGGACTCGATTGTCTATGTTTTGTCCGTACTGATGACGGACATATTCAGTGACGCGCGAACACAGAATACAACACCCGCGAACGAATACGAACAAAGACTGTTCTGTCGCGCTGTGGCATTTATATTTATGCACTTCTTTTAAGGTGCTAGTTGGAATATGAATATAATATTAGTAAATATGATGGTGGTATAAGTATTACTGTTTACTTTTTTATTATAGTTTAGCAGTAATCTATTGTGGTGGCTTGTCATATAGACCTACTCACAGACAGTAGAAGAAATAGCAAACTGAAATTAATAACATAAAAAGTTATTAACCCTGAAGTACAATCTCTGTTGGTTCAGAAATCGTGTTTAGCACCAAATTACTGTGTACAATACTATAATTTGCTGCAAATATACTTTTAATTCGATGACCAACCGGCACCTTAAAAGAAGTGCGAAGTGTTTTCAGCGTGACGGAACAGTCTTTGTTAGTATTCGTTCTTCGCGGGTGTTGTATTCTGTGTTCCCGCGCCGCTGTTCGTATTCGTTCGGGGGGGGGGGGGTTGAGATCTTTGTTCCACGTCACTCAAGATGTCCGTCCGTATGGACGAAACGTCTGGAAATAAACATTGACAATCGATACCTCGATACCTCGATACCATGGTCTAACAGCCCGGAAAATTCTGATAATATGAACACAGCATCGGCCGTGAAACCTTACGTTCATTTAAAGAAATGAAAATTTAACAATTTGGATGCTCTTCAGAACGTTTAGTTTAGATTAGAGTGAATTATGACAACAAAGTCATAAAGGCCAAAAACTTGTGAACTTCTATTCGTGTCCACTTTTGTTCTTTATTAATCCTCACAGATCCCTGTGCTTGTAAAAAGAGACCCAGGGTTAATTTTGCCCAATGCATTCCTATTCGAAATCCATGCAACGTATGTGTTGTGTAGTGTGTTGGCGTAAGTTTCATTGCTGATTCTCAGTTCTCAGACTTGTCGCGGTGTCCCTTGTTTGTTGTCAGAATTTATGTCTGATATGAGATCCCTGTCCAACTACTTTAATGGTCTGAAGTTTCAACGTTTCATCTGATAATGTTTCCAAACCTAAAGGCCTGTAGCCTTCAGTACTCGATGTTCCCATAGAAATAGAAGATACGTTCGGTTCAGCTTACGACCGTACAATTGTTCGCATATCGACCATCCGAATTACCAAGTTAATACTACTGAATTCGTTAGTACCCCTGTCAACGAAAATGACCAAAGTACCAAAGTCCGGAAATTAGCATTCAGGTTGCAAGCGTTAAGGTTACAAAAAAAATTTAGACCTTAAAACCCTTCGTTAACATGAACGTCCGTTCACAGACACGCCGGTTCTCAAATCGTCCGTTCACTTTAAGTTAGATTAAATTCTAACAAGGAAATTATAAAGCCCAACGATAGTCTCTATTTGTGACCACACCGTCCACATTGTTGTTCATTCTCTTTCCTCTTCTTCAGCACTACAGCCCAGTGTGAGCCCTGGCTTCCAAAACCAATCTTCTCCAAAGTCGCCTGTCCATTAATATCTCAGTGTAATCCCTCACATCCATTCTTCTGAGATCTTCTAGCACATCACCGAATCATCTTATCCTAGGTCGGCCCCTATTTCTACTTTCCCCCTCAGAATTTTCTTTGGCATACGCTGATCATACGTCCGCTCTAGGTGACCTAACCATTGTATTCGTTGAGCCTTCATAAAATCTTACAATGCCTTCGTGATTCAGTAGCTCATCTGTCGCTTGGTTATTTCTGATTCTCCATTCGTCGTCTTCTTTAACCGGGCCATAAACACGTCTTAAGATCTTTCGTCCAAACCTTCTCAGTGTTTCTATGATTGTTCTTCATTAGTCCGGATAGATTTCTGTGCTCTTGAAACGAGACACTAGTGCTTGCCACTTACTTAAGAAGTCTAGTAATTCACATAATAATAATATGGTCTACCATATTACACCTGTTATACACCTGTACACCTGTTACCATTTTTATTAGAAGTTCGTATAGATCGCTACTAAGATAGGATTACCTTCCTGGGGAAGTTTACAGAGAGAATCACTGTAGAATTGTTTTGCGATGTTTGAGGCTTACCCAATAGGGCAAGACTCAGGCTGTTTTGGGGACAAGCTCCTTTCAGCCGGTATGGAGACGCACGCCAATGCAGGTCGACCAGTGAGAAGGTGGAGGCACCGAGTACAGGTGTGGTTGTTGCGTGCGTGTAGTGTAGGAGAGCCAGATTAGGTACGGGAAAGAGTACAAAGAGTTTATGACAAACTAGTTAGTGCAACGGACAGGACGTGCAGTGCAGAACGCTAGAGGTGGAGGGTAACAACTCGGCGTCAACGGCACGGGGGGGAACTACAAGTCGGGTAGGATTGTAGTACTGACGTATTTCTGGATTAGTTAGTTAATGTAGGCATCTGTGTCTGTTTGGTGTGTTGGCAAGGGCCAGCGGGCGATTGACGAGAAAGGTGGGACGTTTCGTCTTTCTGGTGGGTCACTGGAGAAACTAATGGACTGTATTTAGAAGCGATGACTCGGGATTGCCTAAAGGTGGACAGAACAGTGAAGTAGTTACAGGAGTACAGAAATCAGAAAGCGTCCAGGGTATGGCTAATAAAACGATATCTCCTGCTGACTGAAACAGGAAGAACATCTGTTTTTACGCCTGGATCCTCTTAACGGGAGAATGCTAACACTAAATCGTCGAAATACCACTGAAGCCAGTTTACAAGCTCAACATTGCAACCTCTCGACTTGTCTTAAACCTTGAAGTTCTTAAGTAACATAAAAATCAGGTACCGTAACGCATTCAAAATAAATACGCATTTATATAAAAAAACAAAGATATCAAGTTTCACAGAAAATCCTTGTCACAACCTTCGGAACAATAATAGACGTTAATTTATTATAAAAAAATGGATTCGCACCGCCCTCCCCGCCACACACATGCACTTGGTTCACAAAAACAAGGTTATTAAGTTGAACAAAAAAAAGCATCACGAGGGAAATGAATATCGATTACTTATTCTACATAATATGAAAGGACGACTAAAACAAGGAAAAGACCTTCAGTATCGATGTACGCACATCGATTTAGTTTAGCGACATTCAATGAAGATGTACCGTCAAACAATGTGGTTGTGTGTCAGCAGGAAAGTGTCACGTGAGCCGAAGTCCACTCAACACATGGTCTGCATGTGATCTGTTGAACCACGCGACCTGGCCAACACAGTACAAACACAGCTGCACTCTCTTTCACTTAATTGAAGCACGTAGTATTTGTTTCTTCTTTAATTGGAACGAACGTACGTAATACATTGCGTGTGACAGTTTAGATTGTAGGAGCCAGATTTAGTATCATCATCATCACCATCGTTGCGTGTCTTGAGGCTGCTGGGACAAAATCCCAGATGTCGGTTCGTTGACGTTTTGGACTGCATGAAGAACGGGTTGGAGTCGCGTTTCGCTGTTGAAGTTTCAGAAATAAATTACATGTACATCAGTGTTTCTGTGTTTTACGGCGCGTCAACGTATCCTTAAAGACGACGACACGACGCATAGATACGTCTAAGACATGAGTTCATAAGACTTTCTCATAGTCTACAAACACGAGAAGAAACCGTCACATTATCTACTTTTTCTTTTGTTTGGTATTGTTACAACGACCTCACGGATCGTCGTATTGTTCAGTGGAAACAAAATACAGACACCAATGAAGTCACTACAGCTTCAATTAGTCACAAATAACAATTAAAATCAACAAGGTACTCTCGTACAATAATTAAAGTTAAATTTGTCCACACGCAATAATAATATAACCTTTTTACAGTACCGCACCAATTAACACAATAATCACTTTCCACTAATCCACAACAAGCACTTGATCCGCACTCTACAATATCGCCAGGTGTAACTGACTGAATAAGCCGGCTGTTGGTTGCTTATCCCGCAGAGGTTTCACAATAATTTTCCATATTCCTGGCGGCGTGCCGACATAATTTGCGTAGTTACAAGAGCTCGAACAGTCTGGAGCTACATGAGTGCACGATCTTGACACAGACGCTGCATTCGCTGGGCTAACCTAAAAATACAAAGGTTTTGGAAAAGTATATAAAAACAAATATATACAAAACCTTTGTATTAATATGTTTCACCAAGTGCCCATCGAGTCATCAATTAATATCGTAACCTAAAAATGTTGAATTTTCGAGAGCGTTAGGTAAATCTCGAAGCAGTATGTTTTGTTTCCTATCAAATAAATGTAAATAGATGTGTTGGCAGTTACAGGTGGCGCGTTTCCCTTGCCTGTCAAAGTTATCTACATAACTGTTTGTTATCGAAAGGAGACTCTGAGAGTTTGACTAAAAATTAAGAAAAAGAAGACTAGAGGTAAAATTCAAATTCAAAAACAATGCAAATAAAATTCAATTTGAAGGTGAGTTAGCCGAAAAGATGGAGATACTTGAATATTAAAGTCTCTGAAGGTAGAAAGCCCACGTAAGACGTTAAATGATGCATAGCAAGGCAGAAGTAACACTTGTAGAGAGGAAGAAGTGGGTAACGCTCAAGAAATATTAGACTTGAAACACAGAAAATGATGTTCTGTCTTTTTTTGTGTGTACAACGTGATTTTTGTACTGTTTCTAATTAAAGACCAGTGAGAACAGGCAAAGAAAACGTTCAGGATTTTGTCAAGGTGAGGTGCTACATGCGATTTCAGGAAGCGATATGAGGTAAGACATACTCTGAGCCTAATTATTTCTACTGTGTCACTCAGATTCCTAACTTTTTGATCTCTCCATCCAACAGTATAAATCCTCGCCAGGAGAAAACTGAGATGATTGAAAATTTAATTAAGTACAATTGTAATTGCAGAGGTAGAGCTTGATGGAAGATATGCTAAGGGAAATAAGGCTCATATAATATCATATATATTACTATTAGATTTATCGTCGGTGACCATAACGAGCTTTGAAAAGACGGGTATTTAAACAGGAGGTGATGAACAGGATTACTGGATAAAATGATTGCTATTACTATTCGGGTTGTTAGGCTGTGGTCCCGATCGTTATTGTGCACAGAGGGTTCGGCCCCACTATTGGAGGCCATCTTCAGTGTCGGAAAATATTCGACAAAGTGTCCGCCAATTCACCCCATTACTGAGGTACAGACTAACTCATACTCGTAGTCTCTCCCTCAGTACCGGGATGAATTGGCGGACACTTTGTCGAATATTTTCCGACACTGAAGGTGGCCTCTGATAGTGAGGCCGAAATCTCTGTACACAATAACAGTCGACCACGATCTAACAGACAGGATAGTAATAACAATCATTTTAACAATGTTGACGTGAAAGCTTAAGGAATTGCTTACGATTCCTGGTGTTTCCAGAGTATTGACAGTCGGTTTCCGAATTAATGTAACAAGAACAAAGATGGACACGGCCTTTGACATATCACTGTAGAAATAATTACTGCTGAAGTGAAAACAAATGCCGGTTAGTAAGAGAGAGAAACTAACTTCATGCGAGTAGATGTAACGTTATGTTTAGGTACCATTGCTATAACCAGTTACTTTTTATTAAGGCGTAAAACAATTTGAAATTTCACGAGAAAGCTATCATGAGGCGTTACGCAACAAACCCGTACGGTCCCACGCGTCCTGCCGTTTTTACGTATCTTCGCTTTTCAAACAGCTTCCATTTTATTAAGGCGTAAAACAATTTGAAATTTCACGAGAAAGCTATCATGAGGCGTTACGCAACAAACCCGTACGGTCCCACGCGTCCTGCCGTTTTTACGTATCTTCGCTTCTCAAACAGCTTCCATTTTATTAAGGCGTAAAACAATTTGAAATTTCACGAGAAAGCTATCATGAGGCGTCACGCAGCAAACCCGTACGGTCCCACGCGTCCTGCCGTTTTTACGTATCTTCGCTTCTCAAACAGCTTCCATTTTATTAAGGCGTAAAACAATTTGAAATTTCACGAGAAAGCTATCATGAGGCGTCACGCAGCAAACCCGTACGGTCCCACGCGTCCTGCCGTTTTTACGTATCTTCGCTTTTCAAACAGCTTCCATTTTATTGAGGCGTAAAACAATTTGAAATTTCACGAAAAAGTTATCATGAGGCGTCACGCAACAAACCCGTACGGTCCCACGCGTCCTGCCGTTTTTACGTATCTTCGCTTTTCAAACAGCTTCCATTTTATTAAGGCGTAAAACAATTTGAAATTTCACGAGAAAGCTATCATGAGGCGTCACGCAACAAACCCGAACGGTCCCACGCGTCCTGCCGTTTTTACGTATCTTCGCTTTACAAGCAGCTTCCATTTTATTAAGGCGTAAAACAATTTGAAATTTCACGAAAACGTTATCATGAGGCGTTACGCAACAAACCTGTACGGTCCCACGCGTCCTGCCGTTTTTACGTATCTTCGCTTTTCAAACAGCTTCCATTTTATTATGGCGTAAAACAATTTGAAATTTCACGAGAAAGCTATCATGAGGCGTTACGCATCAAACCCGTACGGTCCCACGCGTCCTGCCGTTTTTACGTATCTTCGCTTTTCAAACAGCTTCCATTTTATTAAGGCGTAAAACAATTTGAAATTTCACGAGAAAGCTATCATGAGGCGTTACGCAACAAACCCGTACGGTCCCACGCGTCCTGCCGTTTTTACGTATCTTCGCTTTTCAAACAGCTTCCATTTTATTAAGGCGTAAAACAATTTGAAATTCCACGAAAAAGCTATCATGGGGCGTTACGCAACAAATCCGTACGGTCCCATGCGTCCTGCCGTTTTTACGTATCTTCCCTTTTGAAACAGCTTCCATTTTATTAAGGCGTAAAACAAATTGAAATGTCACGAAAAAGCTATCATAAGGCGTTACGCAACAAACCCGTACGGTCCCACGCGTCCTGCCGTTTTTACGTATCTTCGCTTTTCAAACAGCTTCCATTTTATTAAGGCGTAAAACAATTTGAAATTTCACGAGAAAGCTATCATGAGGCGTCACGCAACAAACCCGTACGGTCCCACGCGTCCTGCCGTTTTTACGTATCTTCGCTTTTCAAACAGCTTACATTTTATTAAGGCGTAAAACAATTTGAAATTCCACGAAAAAGCTATCATGAGGCGTTACGCAACAAACCCGTACGGTCCCACGCGTCCTGCCGTTTTTACGTATCTTCGCTTTTCAAACAGCATCCATTTTATTAAGGCGTAAAACAATTTGAAATTTCACGAGAAAGCTATCATGAGGCGTTACGCAACAAACCCGTACGGTCCCACGCGTCCTGCCGTTTTTACGTATCTTCGCTTTTCAAACAGCTTCCATTTTATTAAGGCGTAAAACAATTTGAAATTCCACGAAAAAGCTATCATGAGGCGTTACGCAACAAACCCGTACGGTCCCACGCGTCCTGCCGTTTTTACGTATCTTCGCTTTTCAAACAGCTTCCATTTTATTAAGGCGTAAAACAATTTGAAATTTCACGAGAAAGCTATCATGAGGCGTTACGCAACAAACCCGTACGGTCCCACGCGTCCTGCCGTTTTTACGTATCTTCCCTTTTGAAACAGCTTACATTTTTGAAAATTAAAATGTCACTTGAAAATAACCACAGCAGTTTAGAAAAGATCTTACGAACCGACCTGCCGAAGTCTGCAGTTTCTTAGCGTCTAGAGCGAACGAAATTCGTTGTAAAGTAGGCCTACGCAATCCAGTGACCCAGTCTGTACAAAAAGGTCAAGACGTCGAGTGTTAACAAAATGAATTGATTGAATTGATCAGCGGCTGAGAGCGGTTCACGGAGCGCGCACAAACTAGTGGCGTGTTTGCCGATAGGTACGTCACGTGGAATTGAATTAAATCAATTGTCAATTGTTCTGCGTTACAGTTAGACACGCGCGCGCGCGCGCACACACACACACACACACACACAACCACCACCACCACGACACTCAAGCAACAAACGTTTATATAATCTCTCAGCTTTGTCCACCTGTTTCTCTATCTATTTTCTCTCTATCCCCCTTTCTCACATTTTCCCCGTCTCGTTCTTTCACTCTGTCCTCTTTTTTCTCCTTCTCATCACCCAAGCCGATAAGGTATTACACTCTTTTCACTGTGTTTCACTCTTCTCATTGTGTTTTGCTGCTGTTTTCAAAGTCCAAGTCGAAGATGTAGGGGCAGCACCTTGACGTACTCCAGTGGCCGCAGTGCCAGGGCGACCTGTCTGTCGCCTGCTTGTTACCTTGTGAAGCGATCTTGGGCTTGATGTTATTACTATTTGGAGGAATGAATAGTTGAATTTCTTTTAACTATGGACCATGAAGAGGTGTGCAACGGCAGAATATGTCTTTAGAGACCTTTCGGTTGGGAGACAGGAATTGCTCGCCGACAGCGGGTCGAGCGCCTCAAACCGGCCCAGAAAAAGTCTCTAGAGACTGCCGTGGCGTGTACGGACACGGTATAGTCAGGGGGGATGGGATGTGTAGTCAGGGGACCTTGGAAGCCTTGCAAGGTTACGTCTTCTTGGTGGTGCTAAGGCGGCGGAGGTGCTACGGCTACGTCTGTGCTAAGGCGGCGGAGATGTGGATAGGCAGAAGTGGAGAGGCATCAGTGAACAGTTTGAGGGCGAGGGAGCGTACGAATTCATTAACAGAAGGAACCTTCAACCCTCACCTGGTAGCATAATTTCTGACAAATCGGGGAGAATTGGAGACGTATCGGAGGGTCCGAGATTCGAATGCTTCCATCCTGCTTCTTTACTGTCTAGACATTCTTTTTAGATTCAGAAACAGACACTTTGTAACCTGAAAGTAGTAATGTTCCAAACGTTGGTTCTTGTATCGCTTGGAATTCCGTAAACGTTCTGTAAAAGGTTGATAAAAAACAATCTATGTTGGTTAATGTGCCACGATTTGAGGGCAGAAACGTTGGTTCTTGTATCGCTTGGAATTCCGTAAACGTTCTGTAAAAGATTGATAAAAAAACAATCTATGTCGGTTAATGTGCCACGATTTGAGGGCAGATTCGGTAAGGCTAAGCGGGTTTACACTGAACCGAACAAGAGACAAAAATTAGATTATGAGCTAATTTACTTTTCTTTGCTCCAAGCACCAGATTGAATTAGATATATTGTAAAAGTCAGGGTAACAAACTGAAAACGTAAGCGAAAATTCAACCATCAGTTCAAGTTGATCGTTTTCATTACACAATAGAGTCCAGATGGTGCAATCCTCAGCGCACAGCAGTATCCAGAAGCATCGTGTATCCAGAAGCTCGATTGCGTCTTACGTGGTGGACAGTTCAGTGCTTGCCGCCGGTGTGCAGTTTTAGCTTTGCCGCCCTCCTGAGTATACTTTTCATATGCCTACTTTGCCACACTACTAAATATTATTTTAATTAAAAATTTATACAGACATGAGTAGCAAAATTGACAAAAAATAAATATATATTTTTCAATAACTTATTTAGCTGACTACTTACAATACATTAGTGGAAGATGTGCTCGTAGAAGTGTTGAATACATTTTCAAAAATATAATAGTTTATTTGTGCGGTTGTCTTTGCAGAGTTTTTATAACACTATAGTTTATTAAAAGAGCATTTTTCGCGATTTGGTTTCAGAATATTTTTTAATAACATTGCTCAAAATGACTGCCTTACACATTTCATGTTCTATGGATAGAGTAACTAGGGGTGATATAAAAATCTTTGTTGTTAACTTCTGTTGTTGTTCAATTCTTGCCCTTTCATTTTTGTTTATATTGAGAGTCCGACAACCGTTTCGTTTTTCTGTCAGACATTTTGACGATATTACGAATATAAACCGTATACAAATACAACACGTCTCAGAATTTCACCGCCAGACCGTGACCAAAAACAAGACCGTAGTTGGAAACGTCTTAAGCATAACTAAAAAATTTCTGTTACTGCTTAGAAACTGCTGTTGTTTCGGACACACGTTTACAGTCCTAAAGACACCCGCTCGTCAAAACAAAACATAAATAATTTCTTATCTTATCGGGTAGGTACTTTATAGTTTGCCGGCGTCGACGTGCACGCGCCTGTCTACAAAACCGCAAAGAGACCGCAGCTATATCTAGATATAAATTTCGCGCAACAATATCTATACGCTTTCTTGGCAGTCAAAACAAAGGCTGGTGTCAGTACACTACGGCAATGCTAACAAAACAAATATGAAGAACAACTCAATACACTTTAATGACATATACCTAGAACTAGTCGGGTATTAATTGTTTTAATTTATTTTGCAATATCTGCTGACGAATTTGGCAGTCTACGCCCGCCCCTTTGGTTTGGCCGCCCTGTGCACATATGGTAGCGGCGGCCCTGCGTATGACGAGATTACGGCCTGGTTAAGGAAAACAATGAATGGAAAATAAGAAATAACCAGGAGATAGATGAGGTGTTGAACCATGAGGATAACCTAAGACTCATAAAGGCTCAACGAATACGATGACTAGATCACCTGGAACGGATGGACGATCATCGTATGCCGAAGAAAATCCTGAGAGCACAGGTGCATAAAAGCAGAAAGAGAGGTCGACCGATGATAAGATGGTTGGATGATGTGCTGGAAGATATCAGAAGAATGGATGCGATGGGTTACGTTGAGATGACAATGGACAGGAGACATAGGAGAAGATTGGTTTGGAAGCCAATGCTTAGGCTGGGCTGTAGTGCCAAAGAAGAAGCGTATGAGGTGTCCTTTTCCGGGTTGAAACGTGCGTTGTGTTTTCTGTTTAACGCAACGTTTAGATAGATCCGGCTCAGCTATAAAGTAGATTCCTCCTAGATAACTTAGGATTCCATCGTTGCATCCTACGTTAACAGGAATCTACCTGAAGATGGTAGAAGGGATCTGCGGAAAACAGCAAAAACAACGCGCGATTCAAACCGCAACGGAAAAAGACAGATTCTACAGAGGAGTAGAACAACAGGAGAAACAATCTGAAGAAAGACAGAGGAGTAGAACAATAGAAGAAACAAACTGAAGAAAGAGAAAGGAGTAGAACAATCAGAGGAACAAACGAAGGAATGACAGAGGAGTAGAACAATCGGAGGAAAATACAGAGGAGAAGAACAATTTAAGAGAAACAATCTGAAGTAAGATAGAGAAGTAGAATAATCGGAGGAACCAACCGAGGAATGACAGAGGAGTAGAATATTTGGAGGAACAAACGAAGGAAAGACAGAGAAGTAGAACAATGGGAGGAACAAATTGAGGAAATACAGAGGAGAAGAACGATAGGAGAAACAAAGTGAAGAAAGATAGAGGAGTAGAACTACAGGAGAAACGAACGGAAGAAATACAGACGATTAGAATATTTGGAGGAACAAGGGAAGGAAAGACAGAGGAGTAGTACAATCGGAGGAACAAACGGAAGAAAGGCCGGTGGAGTAGAACATTCTTCACGTGAGGACAGTTTCTCATCGTTGTGCAAGAACGTAGCGTCACTACCACTACGAGGGTACGTGAACGTCCGCACGGAAGCGGTGACGCAATGCCGGACAAAAATAGAATTAAATTTTTTGTTACGAATCAGTGCAAGGAACAAGGCAGAAAAATAAATCTATTGAGCTGCCAGAACGCACAAGGTGAAGCAGTATCATCGAGTGGTAGGCCTGCGTCATACTGTACGACCGCGTTACTGCGTGCTGACCTTAATTGCCGCCTGTTGCAACTGTACTGCACATACTGAACAGTTGTAAATAAAAAACAATCGTTTTTTTACCATTAAATTAAAAAACAATTTTCCTTGTCAGATTTTTCTTTTGTCGCCAGGTACTGACTTCATTTTATATCCACGATTTCTTCAGCCTGTCTACGATTCTTTTCTCTACGGCCACGTGTTATTTATGATTCTTAAAGAGACGATGCGGTCCGACGAGGAACGTATTTAACAATTACACTGGCGAGAACACAAATTACTGTGGTCCTGAAAACTCATAGGAAGACCTAAACTACTAAGTGTCAGTCTATACATTGCTGACGCGAACTTATGAAAAGATTCGTGATCATAAAAATTAAACATTACTGTAATAATTAAACATTACTAATAATTTTATTCTCTCTTTTACTTCGTCTGTTTTTTTAGTTTGTCTTTTACTTCAATCACTTTAAATTCTGGCTGAGAATTGTCATCTTCTTCCTCATCAGAACTGCTTTTACACTACCAGCAATCTCCACTTCAGTCACGATGTGGTAGCCCCAGGACCATCTGCGTCAAGCTAGGACTCTATATCCTCTAATGATACAGCTTCTTCTCCTAGTTGTAGGGTCTCATGGAAGTCTTCTAGTCCACATTCATCTATTTCTGGAGGACTTAGATATATAGATATATAGACATAGATAATAAGTTCTTCATCCAAGAGACGTTTTTACCTTGCATTTGCTGAAGTTATAGATTTTATTTTTTTTACAGCATCTCAGAACTGTCCGTTATAAGCAGGGTCCATTATAACGTGGGATTATTTGATAATACGTATAATATTTATAACATTTGTTTTTTGTACTCCTCCCCATCTACAGATTAGCTCCCAAGTGAAATACCGGGTACCTTACTGAGTCGAGTAGTTTATGCTCACGATCATTTTCGAAAGCTAAGCTTCTAGCTTGTAGCTTACGATTCGCTTCTAATTTCTGCTACTCTAATAACGTTGAGGCAACTATTATTCCCACTCTTATCTTTATATTTTCTAAATAAATTTCTTAGGACTTGCTCGTCTTGCGTTCCAGCATGGTTGCGATAAAATCATTGTTTTTTATGACATATCTTATAAATTTAATCTTCTTAAATTGCGTTTCTTAAAGAATTTCCTTCTCTCCTTCATTTCCTTTAAAACTTCTAAATTTGTTACTGTCCGTCACATTTCTGCTGCTTCGTGAAGGTCTTCTCCTGTTTTTTTTTTAAATTACCAGTTCTCACTTATAATAACAGTCCACGGGAGAGATTCTGCAAAAGCGGAATTGTAGGTAGTAAATGATTTTGAGACGCCGTCGTTGGGCTGTATGTAAAGAACGTTATTATGTTCAGAACATGCAGAGCTTGTTTGTGTATTTGTCCAGCCAAGGCCTTCGCTAGCAGTTCGCGTAGCAATAACAAACACACAGATTGTGACAGTTACTGTCGCAAGAACAAGTCGACAGCGATGCCGTTTACTGCTGGACTTTGATAGTTCCCACTGAGTTTATCTCGTTAGTAACAAATAATGTTCTTTCACAAGTCTCGGCTTTCAAAGTGTTGATTACACTCATTACAAAAAGCATTAATTCTCTTAAAAGTGCTACTCGTGTTTTAATTCATACTACGGACCTCCACATGAGACTTCATGTAAAACATCGTATGCATGCTAGAAGTAAGTGTTGTGATTTCATGTACTAAGTCCGTGAACGTATTTTGTTAGCTTTCGTAAAGCGGTAATATTATGGTTGAGTGTACGTTGAAAGCGAGGAGAGATGATCTGCTAACCGCCGCTTCTCCAAAAGTACAAAATCCGTTGACACACTACCGCATGCGTAGCGTTTCTCAACCGCGAGTTCGCGTATGTGCGGTTCGTGTTAGCATCCACAGAGCTTCTGCCACTTGATTCCACTAGCGTGCAGCTGTACCTTTTCCCATCCAGGATGTGAAGGCCCACAATGGTGGGGGGAACAACACCGTCTCTGTATCTGCTGACGCCAGCGCCGTTTTGGCACGCCTTGATGTCAGTTTGGTTGAGCTATACACTATTGTTGTAAGCGCACCGTGCTGTACAGCCGACATAGGTTATATATTTATTAATTTAGGTAAGTTTTAAATTCAAGTAATTCAAGATAAGGTGAGAATAGGTTGTTTTTTTTTGTTATATGTTAATTCGTTAAAGTTGTTTACAGTGTAATTTTTGTTGTACTAAATGTTGCACAATTACTGTATGTATCCTACTGATGGAAGCACTATTAAAAGCTATGCTGGGTAGCAAATAACTGTGATGCAGTGATTTGCACATTAATGAAAAAATGACTACTAATAATGTCACGTTAACTAATACAAGTCAACGAATACAAAGCGTGCAGTTCTAATAAACACTTTGATTATTTATCATTGTTTTTATAGTTCACGTAAGTTTTCCGTCAAAAGCAGAATCGATTGATAAATAATTTCATTTGGTAATAACTTCAATTATTTCGAATTGCTGTTATGAATGAAGTCTTTTCGGTAATTGTTTAGATACTGGGGCTCACAAAATTTACAGTTATCACAATTCACAAGATAATTGGGAATGATATTACTCAATCAATTATGTACTTAAATTGTTAAAAAACAATTTAGAGAACACTTGGAACACTGCTAAACAATCCGAAAATAAGTTACGGCCTATAGGTTAAGTTTACAAAATATCTCCTGTAAGTTGTTAGGTTCCTTGATAGAGCGGAAGTGTCGTCCCCTCCTATCTCCCTCCCCGCCATTGTGCGTATTACACATCCTGGATAGAAAGGTGCAGCTAGACGCTAGTCTTGATTCCGATCTAACCGATCTGAATAGTCAGCCCATGGAGAATAAAGATCATAGACATATTATTTTTCTAGCTTAAGCAAAGAATTTCTCGATTTTAACAGTCTCGCTTAATTTTTTCCAGATATCGAGCGCATCATCGAGAAGACAATAAAATGCAAACCTTTTTTTTTTTTGGGGGGGGGGGTAATATACATTATTTTTACACAAGCGGCTACTCAAGAAATTTCAAAATAAAATGAAATTCTCTTTCGACCCTTCTTGCGAGCTTCTTTAAATCGTCTAGTAGCAAGTCAGCTGACATCTCTTCTTCCACAAGAGCCGATTTCCAAGCTACAATTTTCATACACTCTTTTATCTTATTAAGGATAATATCTCAGGGTAATAAATAATTTAATTAACACAAAATATATCATAAATTGTTACTTTAATAACTCACTTTCAGTTACTTTTTACAATGACATAATATTGATGATAACAAAATTTAATCATTTCTTTTATTTGATAGTGGGTTCTTTTAGATCTGATTGAGTTGCAAATAGTGAATAAAGTATATTTTAAATGTTCAATATAAATTACTTGATGGTTGAATTCCTATTCTGCGAAGAGGCGCATTCACTTGAACGTCGTCTGTAGTATGGCTCTCCGGACAGCTGTTGTTAATGGAGGTCCTAGCTGGCTGCACTTGATTGATTATCACAGATTGATTTACACACTGGCATCACATTCACAATAACATATCTCAAATATCTTAGTTACAGTATGAACATACCGTTATAATCAATGTATCTTCTTAACACAAACTTTTATAATATACAGTAGATCTCGCTAATCCGGACCCCGCTAGTCCGGACATCCGGTTAATCCGGACAGACCTAAAAAAATAATCGTCAAAAAGCGTGCATACATTTTAAAACCTACTTTACTTTAAACTGTATTTATGTTCCGTTTTAACAACTCGTAAACAAACTAGGGCTACTACTACTGTATACAGTACGCCTACATTAACGTTGTGAAAAGTGCGGCGCGTATGTCGGCGCGCAGCCTGTTTTCCGGGAAGTGACTCACTGATGGGGGTCCCCGCGCGCCCAAGAACTCCTTGCGCCATCGGCATCAGCCGTCAGCCGTGCGCGTCAGCCAAATTAGCTGTAAATACGCATTCATATCGGCGCGCAGCCTGTTTTCCGGGAAGGGACTCACTCTATCTGCACAGTTGATTGTCGTTTTGTTTTATTTCCTTCAGTTGATACTCGTACTGGTAACTGTGCGGTCCGTTTTAAGGCCGTGTTTTTTTATTCAGTGCGCTTATTCAGTGCGTGTGTTTTATTGTGTGCGCTTATTAAGAGCAACGTAAAATGGCAACTAAACGTAAGAAAGTGACTGTAACAATGGAACAAAAACTCTAAGCTTTGTTTCGTATTGATGCTGGTGAATCATTAACTAAAATCGCGCAAGAGTTAGGAGTGGGAAAACAAACTGTTTCTGACTGGAAAAAAAATCGGAAAGAAATTGAAAATTTTTGTGCGAAAATGGTGAGCAAGGACAGTTTGGGTAACAGAAGCACGTAAAAAAAAAAAAAAAAAAAAAAAAAAAACTTTAGACGAGGCTTTGTACGTTTGGTTTTGTCAACAACGTGTTCCGCTGTCGGGCGTAACGTTACAATCAAACTCAATGAAAATTTAAAAGGTGACCCTGCTTTTACTGCCAGTGTGGGATGGTTGTCTCGGTGGAAAGATCGACATGGCGTTTGTGAACTTGGTGTAAGTGGTGACATTTTGTCTGGTGACAATGTTGCAAGTGAAGACTTTAAAGTAAATTTTGAAAAATTTGTTAGCGATAAAAACTTAGAGCCTTGTCAAGTGTTTAATGCTGACGAAACTGGGTTAAATTACAAAAGGCTTCCAAAAAAAAAACATTAGCCTCAAAGCTGGATTCTGTAGCCAAAGGTCATAAGGTAAAGAAAGAACGAATGACTTTGCTTCCTTGCAGTAACGCTTCTGGCGATTTAAAACTTCGGGTCTTTTGCGTTATACGACCACAAAGCATTGGCATTGTTCATCTTTCATTAAACTGAGTATAGTTCTCAGAATTTACTATCTCTGTTTACTGATTAGTTAAAGCTGCGTCCAGTCTCTCTCTCTCTCTCTCTCTCTCTCTCTCTCTCTCTCTCTCTCTCTCTCTCTCTCTCTCTCTCTCTCTCTCTCTCTCTCTCTCTCTCTCTGTGTGTGTGTGTGTGTGTGTGTGTGTGTGTGTGTGTGTGTGTGTGTGTGTGTGTGTGTGTGTGTGTGTGTGTGTGTGTGTGTGTGATTTATACGAGTTGATTATAGAAACAAAAGCGAGTAATGGTAAAGGCAGTCAGCGGGTCTTTTCTGTTTTGTAACAATATCATAATAGTGAAAACTTACCAAAATAATGTTGTAGATCTGCATAGAAGACTTTGAAGTAGTTTTATATTTTATTCATCAAAAACACAAATTTTATACACCAAAAACACCTAACCTAACCTAACCTAATTTCACGAACTGGAAAGTTATTGTTTATAATTCAGGAGACCAAAAGGCCTTGATGTCATGTATAATTTGATCAAATAAGTCAGTGCCTGCATGTCGCTTCCGCCACATAAACTCACACAGGTAAGAGTCTAACATTTCCCTATGAGTTCCGCACTCTTTCCTATTTCGACGCTTGGCTGACGACCACATTGACTCGACCTTCTGAGTGTGAGCGCCACTGACGGGATTGACAAAATTTTCTGAATGACTTACTGTTAAATGCGTAAAGTTGAATCCACGAATGTTTGATATGCCCTGATATGATGCCCACAAATCCGACATGATGGTCGTGCCCGGATTAATACACTCCCGTATTACACTTAGCAGAGTTGCTGCAGTGCGGTCTGGAACAGCATACAAAAAGCATTGGTTATTCTCACGACATATGCCGCCAAACACCCATTGTTGCGGGTAAACTCTACCGATGTTGTACTTTCGTCTAGAAAAACAAGACTCATCGATTTCTACAGTCATGTTAGGCCCTCCAATTTTAATAGGATTCTTCAACAGAGAGTCCGCGCATACTTCACGCAAATAGTTTTTCCAGTCGGTCATAGTGTGCGTACTCATTTTGAGCTCGTCTGCACAAAACTGTGATGTGGTGTATTCCTTAGTCCACGAAAAAATAAACAATACAACGGTGTCACAAGACAGCCTGCTGCCCTCTAGCCACGTACCGTTACGTAAACCGACGGTCGTCCTACACTGTGTTTTACCACATCTCCACCTACAAATTTTTTCAGACAGCTGAAGAGTCATTTCATGACCATTCGCACAGTATCGTCTTTTGTGTAAAACACCTTTGTCGTTCAAAAACTGCACTCCCTTCTCATTACTACTTATTTCCCGCACTAAATGAAATAAAGACATGTTGCTGAACGCACCGACAAGACAGGAATGACCTACGACTACAGACGGTGGAGCGATAAGATAACTTATAATTATTCTTGTATAGTGTACGACAGTCTGTAAATGAGAGAATATCATTTTAACTAATCAGTAAACAGAGATAGCAAATTCTGAGAACTATACTCAGTTTAATGAAAGATGAACAAAATGCCAATGCCAATTCTTTGTGGTCGTATAACGCAAAAGACCCAAAACTTCCACTTTTGATGATCAGCTAAGCCTAGGGCCCTTAAAAATGTTAATGTAAATGATCTTACAGCCCAGTACACCTCACACAAATCTGCATGGATGAATGGAAAAATTTTTAAAGATTTTTTTTTGAAAAATTTGTGCCTACAACAAAGAAGTTCTTTAGAGACAGAAAACTCCCAGAAAAAGCTGTGTTATTCATAGAGAATGCACCGTGTCACCCTAGTGAAGAGGAATTACGAGATGGTGAAATTTTTGTGAAATTTCTGCCACCGAACGTGACAGCTTTGATACAACCAATGGATCAAGGTGTGACTGACGCAACAAAACGGCGATATAGGAAACAGTTGATCTTGTCTCTTTTAGAGCATCAAGAAGCAGACCCGTCGGCTAACTTCATGGATCTTCTTAAAAAAGTGACAATAAAGACTGTCATTTATTTAGCCGCAGAAGCTTGGGAAGAGATTAAGCCGTCAACTCTTCAAAAAAGCTGGAAAACTGTGTCATTCCACAAGAAAACCAGGGTCAAGATGAAAATCAACCAACTGCAAATGATGACGCTGATTTCGTTCAAGTTTTTCAACAGTTGGAGGGTTGTGCCGACGTGAGAGAAAGTGATATTTCAGAGTGGATGAACAGTGACAACGATATTGGTCATCAGGTGTTAAGCGAAGATGAAATCGTGGAGGCGTGCATTGCAAACACGGCAACAGAAATTGACAGTTCGGAAGATGACGATGACGGTACGGAGGAATCAGCTAGCCCAACTCATGGTGAAGAGACTACAATGCTGGAGGGGTTGATGACCTACTTCGAGAAACAAAGCGACACATCGTCTGCTGAGCTACTGACCTTGAGGCGCCTACGAGATCGCACGGCGAAACGACGTCAGTCTTTATTAAAACAAAAGAACATTACGGACTTTTTCAAGTGAGTTCAAAGACTTAATTCTTGTTTTCAGTTGTACAGTACATACATATGTACATATAGTTTCATTTTATCTTACAGTCCTGTACAGAATTTAAACTTTATTTCGTTTTTACACTTTTTAATTATGTAACATTAATGTACTGTAGTTTTCTTTAGTACCGTACAATCAATAAACTTTGAATTTCAATCAATAAGATGTTTTGTTTTTTATCCTAAATCAATTCGTACGTTAAAAAAGTAGGCCTACGTTGAAGTATTGAGACTGAAAAAGTAATTTTTACGATAAAAACATCGATTTTAATAGTTTTACTCACCTAAAACTTGTTTTACAGACATTTTAAAGCTGATTCCGTTTAATCCGGACTTTCGGTGATCCGGACGGGGTCCGGTCCCATCAAGTCCGGATTAGCGAGACTCTACTGTAAATAACAAAATTTTACTCAGCAATACTATGATTCGTCTAAATTCATAGATGTAATTTAAGCGAGGTGCTTATAACAAGGATTGTATTGATTGATAACGTCAGACTATTTAATCACGATTCGTTATGTGAGTTCCGCGGATTATGCGTAACTTTTCGGTTGACTTTAGACAAACCGCGACTGAATTGTCACTCCTAATTCAACGGTAACTTTCAACTGAATAAAGCTGTTTAACCTTCTGATGATTGGTTACTAGAATAAAACTGATTTCTTTAAACTGAACGGTAATTGCGACTGTTTTAACTCTTGGAGACCATCTTCAGTGTCGGAAAATATTCGACAAAGTGTCCGCCAATTCACCCCATTACTGAGGTACAGACTAACTCATACTCGTAGTCTCTCCCTCAGTACCGGGATGAATTGGCGGACACTTTGTCGAATATTTTCCGACACTGAAGGTGGCCTCTGATAGTGGGGCCGAAACCTCTGTACACAATAACAGTCGACCACGATCTAACAGCCCGGATAGTAATAACAATCATTTTAACAATGTTGACGTGAAAGCTTAAGGAATTGCTTACGATTCCTGGTGTTTCCAGAATATTGACAGTCGGTTTCCGAACTAATGTAACAAGAACAAAGATGGACACGGCCTTTGACATATCACTGTAGAAATAATTACTGCTGAAGTGAAAACAAATGCCGGTTAGTAAGAGAGAGAAACTAACTTCATGCGAGTAGATGTAACGTTATGTTTAGGTACTACTGCTATAACCAGTTACTTTTTATTAAGGCGTAAAACAATTTGCAATTTCACGAGAAAGCTATCAAGAGGCGTCACGCAACAAACCCGTACGGTCCCAGGCGTCCTGCCGTTTTTACGTATCTTCGCTTTTCAAACAGCTTCCATTTTATTAAGGCGTAAAACAATTTGAAATTTCACGAGCAAGCTATCATGAGGCGTCACGCAACAAACCCGTACGGTCCCACGCGTCCTGCCGTTTTTACGTACCTTCGCTTTTCAAACAGCATCCATTTTATTAAGGCGTAAAACAATTTGAAATTTCACGAGAAAGCTATCATGAGGCCTTACGCAACAAACCCGTACGGTCCCACGCGTCCTGCCGTTTTTACGTATCTTCGCTTTTCAAACAGCTTCCATTTTATTAAGGCGTAAAACAATTTGAAATTTCACGAGAAAGCTATCATGAGGCGTCACGCAACAAACCCGTACGGTCCCACGTGTCCTGCCGTTTTTACGTATCTTCGCTTTTCAAACAGCTTCCATTTTATTAAGGCGTAAAACAATTTGAAATTTCACGAGAAAGCTATCATGAGGCGTTACGCAACAAACCCGTACGGTCCCGCGCGTCCTGCCGTTTTTACGTAGGCCTATCTTCGCTTTTCAAACAGCTTCCATTTTATTAAGGCGTAAAACAATTTGAAATTTCACGAGAAAGCTATCATGAGGGGTTACGCAACAAACCCGTACGGTCCCACGCGTCCTGCCGTTTTTACGTATCTTCGCTTTTCAAACAGCTTCCATTTTATTAAGGCGTAAAACAATTTGAAATTTCACGAGAAAGCTATCATGAGGCGTCACGCAACAAACCCGTACGGTCCCACGCGTCCTGCCGTTTTTACGTATTCGCTTTTCAAACAGCTTCCATTTTATTAAGGCGTAAAACAATTTGAAATTTCACGAGAAAGCTATCATGAGGCGTTACGCAACAAACCCGTACGGTCCCGCGCGTCCTGCCGTTTTTACGTAGGCCTATCTTCGCTTTTCAAACAGCTTCCATTTTATTAAGGCGTAAAACAATTTGAAATTTCACGAGAAAGCTATCATGAGGCGTCACGCAACAAACCCGTACGGTCCCACGCGTCCTGCCGTTTTTACGTACCTTCGCTTTTCAAACAGCATCCATTTTATTAAGGCGTAAAACAATTTGAAATTTCACGAGAAAGCTATCATGAGGGGTTACGCAACAAACCCGTACGGTCCCACGCGTCCTGCCGTTTTTACGTATCTTCGCTTTTCAAACAGCTTCCATTTTATTAAGGCGTAAAACAATTTGAAATTTCACGAGAAAGCTATCATGAGGCGTCACGCAACAAACCCGTACGGTCCCACGCGTCCTGCCGTTTTTACGTATTCGCTTTTCAAACAGCTTCCATTTTATTAAGGCGTAAAACAATTTGAAATTTCACGAGAAAGCTATCATGAGGCGTTACGCAACAAACCCGTACGGTCCCACGCGTCCTGCCGTTTTTACGTATCTTCGCTTTTGAAACAGCTTTCATTTTTGAAAATTAAAATGTCACTTGAAAATAACCACAGCAGTTTAGAAAAGATCTTACGAACCGACCTGCCGAAGTCTGCAGTTTCTTAGCGTCTAGAGCGAACGAAATTCGTTGTAAAGTAGGCCTACGCAATCCAGTGACCCAGTCTGCACAAAAAGGTCAAGACGTCGAGTGTTAACAAAATGAATTGATTGAATTGATCAGCGGCTGAGAGCGGTTCACGGAGCGCGCACAAACTAGTGGCGTGTTTGCCGATAGGTACGTCACGTGAAATTGAATTAAATCAATTGTCAATTGTTCTGCGTTACAGTTAGTCACGCGCGCGCGCGCGCGCGCGCACACACCACCACCACCACCACGACACTCAAGCAACAAACGTTTATATAATCTCTCAGCTTTGTCCACCTGTTTCTCTATATATTTCTCTCTATCCCCCTTTCTCACATTTTCCCCGTCTCGTTCTTTCACTCTGTCCTCTTTTTTCTCCTTCTCATCACCCAAGCCGATAAGGTGTTACATTCTTTTCACTGTGTTTCACTCTTCTCATTGTGTTTTGCTGCTATTTTCAAAGTCCAAGTCGAAGATGTAGGGGCAGCACCTTGACGTACTCCAGTGGCCGCAGTGCCAGGGCGACCTGTCTGTCGCCTGCTTGTTACCTTGTGAAGCGATCTTGGGCTTGATGTTATTAGTATTTGGAGGAATGAATAGTTGAATTTCTTTGAACTATGGACCATGAAGAGGTGTGCAACGGCAGAATGTCTTTAGAGACCTTTCGGTTGGTAGACAGGAATTGCTCGCCGACAGCGGGTCGAGCGCCTCAAACCGGCCCAGAAAAAGTCTCTAGAGACTGCCGTGGCGTGTACGGACACGGTATAGTCAGGGGGGATGGGGGATGGGATGTGTAGTCAGGGGGGTGGTGGGTATGGTATGGATGGGATGTGTAGTCAGGGGACCTTGGAAGCCTTGCAAGGTTACGTCTTCTTGGTGGTGCTACGTCTACGTCTGTGCTAAGGCGGCGGAGATGTGGATAGGCAGAAGTGGAGAGGCATCAGTGAACAGTTTGAGGGCGAGGGAGCGTACGAATTCATTTACAGAAGGAACCTTCAATCCTCACCTGGTAGCATAATTTCTGACAAATCGGGGAGAATTGGAGACGTATCGGAGGGTCCGAGATTAGAATGCTTCCATCCTGCTTCTTTACTGTCTAGACATTCTTTTTAGATTCAGAAACAGACACTTTGTAACCTGAAAGTTCTTGTAACGTTGGTTCTTGTATCGCTTGGAATTCCGTAAACGTTCTGTAAAAGATTGATAAAAAACAATCTATGTCGGTTAATGTGCCACGATTTGAGGGCAGATTCGGTAAGGCTAAGCGGATTTACACTGAACCGAACAAGAGACAAAAATTAGATTATGAGCTAATTTGCTTTTCTTTGCTCCAAGCACCAGATTGAATTAGATATATTGTAAAAGCCAGGGTAACAAACTGAAAACGTAAGCGAAAATTCAACCATCAGTTCAAGTTGATCGTTTTCATTACTCAATAGAGTCCAGATGGTGCAATCCTCAGCGCACAGCAGTATCCAGAAGCTCGATTGCGTCTTACGTGGTGGACAGTTCAGTGCTTGCCGCCGGTGTGCAGTTTTAGCTTTGCCGCCCTCCTGAGTATACTTTCCATATGCCTACTTTGCCACACTATTTAATATTATTTTAATTAAAAATGTATACAGACATGAATAGCAAAATTGACAAAAAATAAATATATATTTTTCAATAACTTATTTAGCTGACTACTTACAATACATTAGTGGAAGATGTGCTCGTAGAAGTGTTGAATACATTTTCAAAAATGTAATAGTTTATTTGTGCGGTTGTCTTTGCAGAGTTTTTATAACACTATAGTTTATTAAAAGAGCATTTTTCGCGATTTGGTTTCAGAATATTTTTTAATAACATTGCTCAAAATGACTAGGGGTGATATAAAAATCTTTGTTATTAACTTCTGTTGTTGTTCAATTCTTGCCCTTTCATTTTTGTTTATATTGAGAGTCCGACAACCGTTTCGTTTTTCTGTCAGACATTTTGACGATATTACGAACATAAACCGTATACAAATACAACACGTCTCAGAATTTCACCGCCGGACCGTGACCAAAAACAAGACCGTAGTTGGAAACGTCTTAAGCATAACTAAAAAATTTCTGTTACTGCTTAGAAACTGCTGTTGTTTCGGACACAAGTTTACAGTCCTAAAGACAACCGCTCGTCAGAACAAAACATAAATAATTTCTTATCTTATCGGGTAGGTACTTTATAGTTTGCCGGCGTCGACATGCACGCGCCTGTCTACAAAACCACAAAGAGACCGCAGCTATATCTAGATATAAATTTCGCGCAACAATAACTATACGCTTTCTTGGCAGTCAAAACAAAGGCTGGTGTCAGTACACTACGGCAATGCTAACAAAACAAATATAAAGAACAACTCAATACACTTTAATGACATATACCTAGAACTAGTCGGGTATTAATTGTTTTAATTTATTTTGCAATATCTGCTGATGAATTTGGCAGTCTACGGCCGCCTCTTTGGTTTGGCCGCCCTGTGCAGTGCACATTTCGCATATATGGTAGCGGCGGCCCTGCGTATGACGAGTTTACGGTCTGGTTAAGGAAAACAATAAATGGAAATTAAGAAATAACCAGGAGATAGATGAGGTGTTGAAGCATGAGGATATCGTAAGACTCGTAAAGGCTCAACGAATACGATGACTAGATCACCTGGAACGGATGGACGATCAACGTATGCCGAAGAAAATCCTGAGAGCATCAGAAGAATGGATGCGATGGGTCACGTTGAGATGACAATGGACAGGAGACATAGGAGAAGATTGGTTTGGAAGCCAATGCTTAGGCTGGGCTGTAGTGCCAAAGAAGAAGCGTATGAGGTGTCCTTTTCCGGGTTGAAACGTGCGTTGTGTTTTCTGTTTAACGCAACGTTTAGATAGATCCGGCTCAGCTATAAGGTAGATTCCTCCTAGATAACTTAGGATTCCGTCGTTGCATCCTACGTTAACAGGAATCTACCTGAAGATGGTAGGAGGGATCTGCGGAAAACAGCAAAAACAACGCGCGATTCAAACCGCAACGGAAAAAGACAGATTCTACAGAGGAGTAGAACAACAGGAGAAACAGTCTGAAGAAAGACAAAGGAGTAGAACAATAGAAGAAACAAACTGAAGAAAGAGAAAGGAGTAGAACAATCGGAGGAACAAACGGAAGAATGACAGAGGAGTAGAATATTTGGAGGAACAAACGAAGGAAAGACAGAGGAGTAGAACGATCGGAGGAAAATACATAGGAGATAACAATTTAAGAGAAACAATCTGAAGTAAGATAGAGAAGTAGAATAATCGGAGAAACCAACCGAGTAATGACAGAGGAGTAGAATATTTGGAGGAACAAACGAAGGAAAGACAGAGAAGTAGAACAATGGGAGGAACAAATTGAGGAAATACAGAGGAGAAGAACGATAGGAGAAACAAAGTGAAGAAAGGTAGAGGAGTAGAACTACAGGAGAAACGAACGGAAGAAATACAGACGATTAGAATATTTGGAGGAACAAGGGAAGGAAAGGCAGAGGAGTAGTACAATCGGAGGAACAAACGGAAGAAAGGCCGGTGGAGTAGACCATTCTTCACGTGAGGACAGTTTCTCATCGTTGTGCAAGAACGTAGCGTCACTACCACTACGAGGGTACGTGAACGTCTGCACGGAAGCGGTGACGCAATGCCGGATAAAAATAGAATTAATTTTTTGTTACGAATCAGTGCAAGGAACAAGGCAGAAAAATAAATCTATTGAGCTGCCAGAACGTAAACAAGGTGAAGCAGCATCATCGAGTGGTAGGCCTGCGTCATACTGTACGACCGCGTTACTGCGTGCTGACCTTAATTGCCGCCTGTTGCAACTGTACTGCACATACTGAACAGTTGTAAATAAAAAACAATCGTTTTTTTACCATTAAATTAAAAAACAATTTTCTTCGTCAGCTTTTTTCTTTTGTCGCCAGGTACTGACTTCATTTTATATCCACGATTTCTTCAGCCCGTCTACGATTCTTTTCTCTACGGTCACATGTTATTTATGATTCTTAAAGAGACGATGCGGTCCGACGAGGAACGTATTTAACAATTACACTGGCGAGAACACAAATTAATGTGGTTCTGAAAACTCATAGGAAGACCTAAACTACTAAGAGTCAGTCTATACATTGCTGACGCGAACTTGTGAAAAGATTCGTGATCATAAAAATTAAACATTACTGTAATAATTAAACATTACTAATAATTTTCTTCTCTCTTTTACTTCGTCTTTTTTTTTTAGTTTGTCTTTTACTTCAATCACTTTAAATTCTGGCTGAGAATTGTCATCTTCTTCCTCATCAGAAATGCTTTTACACTACCAGCAATCTCCACTTCAGACACGATGTGGTAGCCGCAGGACCATCTGCGTCAAGCTAGGACTCTATATCCTTTAATGATACAGCTTCTTCTCCTAGTTGTAGGGTCTCATGGAAGTCTTCTACTCCACATTCATCTATTTCTGGAGGACTTAGATATATAGATATAGATAATAAGTTCTTCATCCAAGAGACGTTTTTACCTTGCATTTGCCGAAGTTATAGATTTTATTTTTTTTACAGCATCTCAGAACTGTCCGTTATAAGCAGGGTCCATTATAACGTTGGATTATTGTATAATACGTATAACATTTGTTTTTTGTACTCCTCCCCATCTACAGATTAGCTCCCAAGTGAAATACCGGGTACCTTACTGAGTCGAGTAGTTTATGCTCACGATCATTTTCGATAGCTAAGCTTCTAGCTTGTAGCTTACGACTCTCTTCTAATTTCTGCTACTCTAATAACGTTGAGGCAACTATTATTCCCACTCTTAGCTTTATATTTTCTAAATAAATTTCTTAGTACTTGCTCGTCTTGCGTTCCAGCATGGTTGCGATAAAATCATTGTTTGTTATGACATATCTTATAAATTTAATCTTCTTAAATTGCGTTTCTTAAAGAACTTCCTTCTCTCCTTCATTTTCTTTAAAACTTCTGTTACTGTCCGTCACATTTCTGCTGCTTCGTGAAGGTCTTCTCCTGTTTTTTTTTTTTTTTTAAATTACCAGTTCTCACTTATAATAACAGTCCACGGGAGTGATTCTGCAAAAGCGGAATTGTAGGTAGTAAATGATTTTGAGACGCCGTCGTTGGGCTGTAGCCTATGTAAAGAACGTTATTATGTTCAGAACATGCAGAGCTTGTTTGTGTATTTGTCCAGCCAAGGCCTTCGCTAGCAGTTTGCGTAGCAATAACAAACAGACAGATTGTGACAGTTACTGCTACGCAAGAACAAGTCGACAGCGATGCCGTTTACTGCTGGACTTTGATAGTTCCCACTGAGTTTATCTCGTTAGTAACAAATAATGTTCTTTCACAAGTCTCGGGTTTCAAAGTGTTGATTACACTCATTACAAAAAGCATTAATTCTCTTAAAAGTGCTACTCGTGTTTTAATTCATACTACGGACCTCCACATGAGACTTCATGTAAAACATCGTATGCATGCTACAAGTAAGTGTTGTGATTTCATGTACTAAGTCCGTGAACGTATTTTGTTAGCTTTCGTAAAGCGGTAATATTATGGTTGAGTGTACGTTGAAAGTCGAGGAGAGATGATCTGCTAACCGCCGCTTCTCCAAAAGTACAAAGTCCGTTGACACACTACCGTATGCGTAGCGTTTCTCAACCTCGAGTTCGCGTATGTGCGGTTCGTGTTAGCATCCACAGAGCTTCTGCCACTTGATTCCACTAGCGTCCAGCTGTATCTTTTCATATCCAGGATGTGAAGACCCACAATGGTGGGGAGAACAACACCGTCTCTGTATCTGCTGACGCCAGCGCCGTTTTGGCACGCCTTGATGTCAGTTTGGTTGAGCTATACACTATTGTTGTAAGCGCACCGTGCTGTACAGCCCACATAGGTTATATATTTATTAATTTAGGTAAGTTTTAAATTCAAGTAATTCAAGATAAGGTGAGAATAGGTTGTTTTTTTTTGTTATATGTTAATTCGTTAAAGTTGTTTACAGTGTAATTTTTGTTGTACTAAATGTTGCACAATTACTGTATGTATCCTACTGATGGAAGCACTATTAAAAGCTATGCTGGGTAGCAAATAACTGTGATGCAGTGATTTGCACATTAATGAAAAAATGACTACTAATAATGTCACGTTAACTAATACAAGTCAACGAATACAAAGCGTGCAGTTCTAATAAACACTTTGATTATTTATCATTGTTTTTATAGTTCACGTAAGTTTTCCGTCAAAAGCAGAATCGATTGATAAATAATTTCATTTGGTAATAACTTCAATTATTTCGAATTGCTGTTATGAATGAAGTCTTTTCGGTAATTGTTTAGATACTGGGGCTCACAAAATTTACAGTTATCACAATTCACAAGATAATTGGGAATGATATTACTCAATCAATTATGTACTTAAATTGTTAAAAAACAATTTAGAGAACACTTGGAACACTGCTAAACAATCCGAAAATAAGTTACGGCCTATAGGTTAAGTTTACAAAATATCTCCTGTAAGTTGTTAGGTTCCTTGATAGAGCGGAAGTGTCGTCCCCTCCTATCACCCTCCCCGCCATTGTGCGTATTACACATCCTGGATAGAAAGGTGCAGCTAGACGCTAGTCTTGATTCCGATCTAACCGATCTGAATAGTCAGCCCATGGAGAATAAAGATCATAGACATATTATTTTTCTAGCTTAAGCAAAGAATTTCTCGATTTTAACAGTCTCGCTTAATTTTTTCCAGATATCGAGCGCATCATCGAGAAGACAATAAAATGCAAACCTTTTTTTTTTTTGGGGGGGGGGTAATATACATTATTTTTACACAAGCGGCTACTCAAGAAATTTCAAAATAAAATGAAATTCTCTTTCGACCCTTCTTGCGAGCTTCTTTAAATCGTCTAGTAGCAAGTCAGCTGACATCTCTTCTTCCACAAGAGCCGATTTCCAAGCTACAATTTTCATACACTCTTTTATCTTATTAAGGATAATATCTCAGGGTAATAAATAATTTAATTAACACAAAATATATCATAAATTGTTACTTTAATAACTCACTTTCAGTTACTTTTTACAATGACATAATATTGATGATAACAAAATTTAATCATTTTTTTATTTTATAGTGGGTTCTTTTAGATCTGATTGAGTTGCAAATAGTGAATAAAGTATATTTTAAATGTTCAATATAAATTACTTGATGGTTGAATTCCTATTCTGCGAAGAGGCGCATTCACTTGAACGTCGTCTGTAGTATGGCTCTCCGGACAGCTGTTGTTAATGGAGGTCCTAGCTGGCTGCACTTGATTGATTATCACAGATTGATTTACACACTGGCATCACATTCACAATAACATATCTCAAATATCTTAGTTACAGTATGAACATACCGTTATAATCAATGTATCTTCTTAACACAAACTTTTATAATATACAGTAGATCTCGCTAATCCGGACCCCGCTAGTCCGGACATCCGGTTAATCCGGACAGACCTAAAAAAATAATCGTCAAAAAGCGTGCATACATTTTAAAACCTACTTTACTTTAAACTGTATTTATGTTCCGTTTTAACAACTCGTAAACAAACTAGGGCTACTACTACTGTATACAGTACGCCTACATTAACGTTGTGAAAAGTGCGGCGCGTATGTCGGCGCGCAGCCTGTTTTCCGGGAAGTGACTCACTGATGGGGGTCCCCGCGCGCCCAAGAACTCCTTGCGCCATCGGCATCAGCCGTCAGCCGTGCCCGTCAGCCAAATTAGCTGTAAATACGCATTCATATCGGCGCGCAGCCTGTTTTCCGGGAAGGGACTCACTCTATCTGCACAGTTGATTGTCGTTTTGTTTTATTTCCTTCAGTTGATACTCGTACTGGTAACTGTGCGGTCCGTTTTAAGGCCGTGTTTTTTTATTCAGTGCGCTTATTCAGTGCGTGTGTTTTATTGTGTGCGCTTATTAAGAGCAACGTAAAATGGCAACTAAACGTAAGAAAGTGACTGTAACAATGGAACAAAAACTCTAAGCTTTGTTTCGTATTGATGCTGGTGAATCATTAACTAAAATCGCGCAAGAGTTAGGAGTGGGAAAACAAACTGTTTCTGACTGGAAAAAAAATCGGAAAGAAATTGAAAATTTTTGTGCGAAAATGGTGAGCAAGGACAGTTTGGGTAACAGAAGCACGTAAAAAAAAAAAAAAAAAAAAAAAAAAAACTTTAGACGAGGCTTTGTACGTTTGGTTTTGTCAACAACGTGTTCCGCTGTCGGGCGTAACGTTACAATCAAACTCAATGAAAATTTAAAAGGTGACCCTGCTTTTACTGCCAGTGTGGGATGGTTGTCTCGGTGGAAAGATCGACATGGCGTTTGTGAACTTGGTGTAAGTGGTGACATTTTGTCTGGTGACAATGTTGCAAGTGAAGACTTTAAAGTAAATTTTGAAAAATTTGTTAGCGATAAAAACTTAGAGCCTTGTCAAGTGTTTAATGCTGACGAAACTGGGTTAAATTACAAAAGGCTTCCAAAAAAAAAACATTAGCCTCAAAGCTGGATTCTGTAGCCAAAGGTCATAAGGTAAAGAAAGAACGAATGACTTTGCTTCCTTGCAGTAACGCTTCTGGCGATTTAAAACTTCGGGTCTTTTGCGTTATACGACCACAAAGCATTGGCATTGTTCATCTTTCATTAAACTGAGTATAGTTCTCAGAATTTACTATCTCTGTTTACTGTTTAGTTAAAGCTGCGTCCAGTCTCTCTCTCTCTCTCTCTCTCTCTCTCTCTCTCTCTCTCTCTCTCTCTCTCTCTCTCTCTCTCTCTCTCTCTCTCTCTCTCTCTCTCTCTCTCTCTCTCTCTCTCTCTCTGTGTGTGTGTGTGTGTGTGTGTGTGTGTGTGTGTGTGTGTGTGTGTGTGTGTGTGTGTGTGTGTGTGTGTGTGTGTGTGTGTGTGTGTGTGTGTGTGTGTGTGTGTGTGTGTGTGTGTGTGTGTGTGTGTGTGTGTGTGTGTGTGTGTGTGTGTGTGTGTGTGTGTGTGATTTATACGAGTTGATTATAGAAACAAAAGCGAGTAATGGTAAAGGCAGTCAGCGGGTCTTTTCTGTTTTGTAACAATATCATAATAGTGAAAACTTACCAAAATAATGTTGTAGATCTGCATAGAAGACTTTGAAGTAGTTTTATATTTTATTCATCAAAAACACAAATTTTATACACCAAAAACACCTAACCTAACCTAACCTAATTTCACGAACTGGAAAGTTATTGTTTATAATTCAGGAGACCAAAAGGCCTTGATGTCATGTATAATTTGATCAAATAAGTCAGTGCCTGCATGTCGCTTCCGCCACATAAACTCACACAGGTAAGAGTCTAACATTTCCCTATGAGTTCCGCACTCTTTCCTATTTCGACGCTTGGCTGACGACCACATTGACTCGACCTTCTGAGTGTGAGCGCCACTGACGGGATTGACAAAATTTTCTGAATGACTTACTGTTAAATGCGTAAAGTTGAATCCACGAATGTTTGATATGCCCTGATATGATGCCCACAAATCCGACATGATGGTCGTGCCCGGATTAATACACTCCCGTATTACACTTAGCAGAGTTGCTGCAGTGCGGTCTGGAACAGCATACAAAAAGCATTGGTTATTCTCACGACATATGCCGCCAAACACCCATTGTTGCAGGTAAACTCTACCGATGTTGTACTTTCGTCTAGAAAAACAAGACTCATCGATTTCTACAGTCATGTTAGGCCCTCCAATTTTAATAGGATTCTTCAACAGAGAGTCCGCGCATACTTCACGCAAATAGTTTTTCCAGTCGGTCATAGTGTGCGTACTCATTTTGAGCTCGTCTGCACAAAACTGTGATGTGGTGTATTCCTTAGTCCACGAAAAAATAAACAATACAACGGTGTCACAAGACAGCCTGCTGCCCTCTAGCCACGTACCGTTACGTAAACCGACGGTCGTCCTACACTGTGTTTTACCACATCTCCACCTACAAATTTTTTCAGACAGCTGAAGAGTCATTTCATGACCATTCGCACAGTATCGTCTTTTGTGTAAAACACCTTTGTCGTTCAAAAACTGCACTCCCTTCTCATTACTACTTATTTCCCGCACTAAATGAAATAAAGACATGTTGCTGAACGCACCGACAAGACAGGAATGACCTACGACTACAGACGGTGGAGCGATAAGATAACTTATAATTATTCTTGTATAGTGTACGACAGTCTGTAAATGAGAGAATATCATTTTAACTAATCAGTAAACAGAGATAGCAAATTCTGAGAACTATACTCAGTTTAATGAAAGATGAACAAAATGCCAATGCCAATTCTTTGTGGTCGTATAACGCAAAAGACCCAAAACTTCCACTTTTGATGATCAGCTAAGCCTAGGGCCCTTAAAAATGTTAATGTAAATGATCTTACAGCCCAGTACACCTCACACAAATCTGCATGGATGAATGGAAAAATTTTTAAAGATTTTTTTTTGAAAAATTTGTGCCTACAACAAAGAAGTTCTTTAGAGACAGAAAACTCCCAGAAAAAGCTGTGTTATTCATAGAGAATGCACCGTGTCACCCTAGTGAAGAGGAATTACGAGATGGTGAAATTTTTGTGAAATTTCTGCCACCGAACGTGACAGCTTTGATACAACCAATGGATCAAGGTGTGACTGACGCAACAAAACGGCGATATAGGAAACAGTTGATCTTGTCTCTTTTAGAGCATCAAGAAGCAGACCCGTCGGCTAACTTCATGGATCTTCTTAAAAAAGTGACAATAAAGACTGTCATTTATTTAGCCGCAGAAGCTTGGGAAGAGATTAAGCCGTCAACTCTTCAAAAAAGCTGGAAAACTGTGTCATTCCACAAGAAAACCAGGGTCAAGATGAAAATCAACCAACTGCAAATGATGACGCTGATTTCGTTCAAGTTTTTCAACAGTTGGAGGGTTGTGCCGACGTGAGAGAAAGTGATATTTCAGAGTGGATGAACAGTGACAACGATATTGGTCATCAGGTGTTAAGCGAAGATGAAATCGTGGAGGCGTGCATTGCAAACACGGCAACAGAAATTGACAGTTCGGAAGATGACGATGACGGTACGGAGGAATCAGCTAGCCCAACTCATGGTGAAGAGACTACAATGCTGGAGGGGTTGATGACCTACTTCGAGAAACAAAGCGACACATCGTCTGCTGAGCTACTGACCTTGAGGCGCCTACGAGATCGCACGGCGAAACGACGTCAGTCTTTATTAAAACAAAAGAACATTACGGACTTTTTCAAGTGAGTTCAAAGACTTAATTCTTGTTTTCAGTTGTACAGTACATACATATGTACATATAGTTTCATTTTATCTTACAGTCCTGTACAGAATTTAAACTTTATTTCGTTTTTACACTTTTTAATTATGTAACATTAATGTACTGTAGTTTTCTTTAGTACCGTACAATCAATAAACTTTGAATTTCAATCAATAAGATGTTTTGTTTTTTATCCTAAATCAATTCGTACGTTAAAAAAGTAGGCCTACGTTGAAGTATTGAGACTGAAAAAGTAATTTTTACGATAAAAACATCGATTTTAATAGTTTTACTCACCTAAAACTTGTTTTACAGACATTTTAAAGCTGATTCCGTTTAATCCGGACTTTCGGTGATCCGGACGGGGTCCGGTCCCATCAAGTCCGGATTAGCGAGACTCTACTGTAAATAACAAAATTTTACTCAGCAATACTATGATTCGTCTAAATTCATAGATGTAATTTAAGCGAGGTGCTTATAACAAGGATTGTATTGATTGATAACGTCAGACTATTTAATCACGATTCGTTATGTGAGTTCCGCGGATTATGCGTAACTTTTCGGTTGACTTTAGACAAACCGCGACTGAATTGTCACTCCTAATTCAACGGTAACTTTCAACTGAATAAAGCTGTTTAACCTTCTGATGATTGGTTACTAGAATAAAACTGATTTCTTTAAACTGAACGGTAATTGCGACTGTTTTAACTCTTGGAGACCATCTTCAGTGTCGGAAAATATTCGACAAAGTGTCCGCCAATTCACCCCATTACTGAGGTACAGACTAACTCATACTCGTAGTCTCTCCCTCAGTACCGGGATGAATTGGCGGACACTTTGTCGAATATTTTCCGACACTGAAGGTGGCCTCTGATAGTGGGGCCGAAACCTCTGTACACAATAACAGTCGACCACGATCTAACAGCCCGGATAGTAATAACAATCATTTTAACAATGTTGACGTGAAAGCTTAAGGAATTGCTTACGATTCCTGGTGTTTCCAGAATATTGACAGTCGGTTTCCGAACTAATGTAACAAGAACAAAGATGGACACGGCCTTTGACATATCACTGTAGAAATAATTACTGCTGAAGTGAAAACAAATGCCGGTTAGTAAGAGAGAGAAACTAACTTCATGCGAGTAGATGTAACGTTATGTTTAGGTACTACTGCTATAACCAGTTACTTTTTATTAAGGCGTAAAACAATTTGCAATTTCACGAGAAAGCTATCAAGAGGCGTCACGCAACAAACCCGTACGGTCCCAGGCGTCCTGCCGTTTTTACGTATCTTCGCTTTTCAAACAGCTTCCATTTTATTAAGGCGTAAAACAATTTGAAATTTCACGAGCAAGCTATCATGAGGCGTCACGCAACAAACCCGTACGGTCCCACGCGTCCTGCCGTTTTTACGTACCTTCGCTTTTCAAACAGCATCCATTTTATTAAGGCGTAAAACAATTTGAAATTTCACGAGAAAGCTATCATGAGGCCTTACGCAACAAACCCGTACGGTCCCACGCGTCCTGCGTTTTTTACGTATCTTCGCTTTTCAAACAGCTTCCATTTTATTAAGGCGTAAAACAATTTGAAATTTCACGAGAAAGCTATCATGAGGCGTCACGCAACAAACCCGTACGGTCCCACGTGTCCTGCCGTTTTTACGTATCTTCGCTTTTCAAACAGCTTCCATTTTATTAAGGCGTAAAACAATTTGAAATTTCACGAGAAAGCTATCATGAGGCGTTACGCAACAAACCCGTACGGTCCCGCGCGTCCTGCCGTTTTTACGTAGGCCTATCTTCGCTTTTCAAACAGCTTCCATTTTATTAAGGCGTAAAACAATTTGAAATTTCACGAGAAAGCTATCATGAGGCGTCACGCAACAAACCCGTACGGTCCCACGCGTCCTGCCGTTTTTACGTACCTTCGCTTTTCAAACAGCATCCATTTTATTAAGGCGTAAAACAATTTGAAATTTCACGAGAAAGCTATCATGAGGGGTTACGCAACAAACCCGTACGGTCCCACGCGTCCTGCCGTTTTTACGTATCTTCGCTTTTCAAACAGCTTCCATTTTATTAAGGCGTAAAACAATTTGAAATTTCACGAGAAAGCTATCATGAGGCGTCACGCAACAAACCCGTACGGTCCCACGCGTCCTGCCGTTTTTACGTATTCGCTTTTCAAACAGCTTCCATTTATTAAGGCGTAAAACAATTTGAAATTTCACGAGAAAGCTATCATGAGGCGTTACGCAACAAACCCGTACGGTCCCGCGCGTCCTGCCGTTTTTACGTAGGCCTATCTTCGCTTTTCAAACAGCTTCCATTTTATTAAGGCGTAAAACAATTTGAAATTTCACGAGAAAGCTATCATGAGGCGTCACGCAACAAACCCGTACGTCCCACGCGTCCTGCCGTTTTTACGTACCTTCGCTTTTCAAACAGCATCCATTTTATTAAGGCGTAAAACAATTTGAAATTTCACGAGAAAGCTATCATGAGGCGTTACGCAACAAACCCGTACGGTCCCACGCGTCCTGCCGTTTTTACGTATCTTCGCTTTCAAACAGCTTCCATTTTATTAAGGCGTAAAACAATTTGAAATTTCACGAGAAAGCTATCATGAGGCGTCACGCAACAAACCCGTACGGTCCCACGCGTCCTGCCGTTTTTACGTATCTTCGCTTTTCAAACAGCTTCCATTTTATTAAGGCGTAAAACAATTTGAAATTTCACGAGAAAGCTATCATGAGGCGTTACGCAACAAACCCGTACGGTCCCACGCGTCCTGCCGTTTTTACGTATCTTCGCTTTTGAAACAGCTTTCATTTTTGAAAATTAAAATGTCACTTGAAAATAACCACAGCAGTTTAGAAAAGATCTTACGAACCGACCTGCCGAAGTCTGCAGTTTCTTAGCGTCTAGAGCGAACGAAATTCGTTGTAAAGTAGGCCTACGCAATCCAGTGACCCAGTCTGCACAAAAAGGTCAAGACGTCGAGTGTTAACAAAATGAATTGATTGAATTGATCAGCGGCTGAGAGCGGTTCACGGAGCGCGCACAAACTAGTGGCGTGTTTGCCGATAGGTACGTCACGTGAAATTGAATTAAATCAATTGTCAATTGTTCTGCGTTACAGTTAGTCACGCGCGCGCGCGCGCGCGCACACACACCACCACCACCACCACGACACTCAAGCAACAAACGTTTATATAATCTCTCAGCTTTGTCCACCTGTTTCTCTATATATTCTCTCTATCCCCCTTTCTCACATTTTCCCCGTCTCGTTCTTTCACTCTGTCCTCTTTTTTCTCCTTCTCATCACCCAAGCCGATAAGGTGTTACATTCTTTTCACTGTGTTTCACTCTTCTCATTGTGTTTTGCTGCTATTTTCAAAGTCCAAGTCGAAGATGTAGGGCAGCACCTTGACGTACTCCAGTGGCCGCAGTGCCAGGGCGACCTGTCTGTCGCCTGCTTGTTACCTTGTGAAGCGATCTTGGGCTTGATGTTATTAGTATTTGGAGGAATGAATAGTTGAATTTCTTTGAACTATGGACCATGAAGAGGTGTGCAACGGCAGAATGTCTTTAGAGACCTTTCGGTTGGTAGACAGGAATTGCTCGCCGACAGCGGGTCGAGCGCCTCAAACCGGTCCAGAAAAAGTCTCTAGAGACTGCCGTGGCGTGTACGGACACGGTATAGTCAGGGGGGATGGGGATGGGATGTGTAGTCAGGGGGGTGGTGGGTATGGTATGGATGGGATGTGTAGTCAGGGGACCTTGGAAGCCTTGCAAGGTTACGTCTTCTTGGTGGTGCTACGTCTACGTCTGTGCTAAGGCGGCGGAGATGTGGATAGGCAGAAGTGGAGAGGCATCAGTGAACAGTTTGAGGGCGAGGGAGCGTACGAATTCATTTACAGAAGGAACCTTCAATCCTCACCTGGTAGCATAATTTCTGACAAATCGGGGAGAATTGGAGACGTATCGGAGGGTCCGAGATTAGAATGCTTCCATCCTGCTTCTTTACTGTCTAGACATTCTTTTTAGATTCAGAAACAGACACTTTGTAACCTGAAAGTTCTTGTAACGTTGGTTCTTGTATCGCTTGGAATTCCGTAAACGTTCTGTAAAAGATTGATAAAAAACAATCTATGTCGGTTAATGTGCCACGATTTGAGGGCAGATTCGGTAAGGCTAAGCGGATTTACACTGAACCGAACAAGAGACAAAAATTAGATTATGAGCTAATTTGCTTTTCTTTGCTCCAAGCACCAGATTGAATTAGATATATTGTAAAAGCCAGGGTAACAAACTGAAAACGTAAGCGAAAATTCAACCATCAGTTCAAGTTGATCGTTTTCATTACTCAATAGAGTCCAGATGGTGCAATCCTCAGCGCACAGCAGTATCCAGAAGCTCGATTGCGTCTTACGTGGTGGACAGTTCAGTGCTTGCCGCCGGTGTGCAGTTTTAGCTTTGCCGCCCTCCTGAGTATACTTTCCATATGCCTACTTTGCCACACTATTTAATATTATTTTAATTAAAAATGTATACAGACATGAATAGCAAAATTGACAAAAAATAAATATATATTTTTCAATAACTTATTTAGCTGACTACTTACAATACATTAGTGGAAGATGTGCTCGTAGAAGTGTTGAATACATTTTCAAAATGTAATAGTTTATTTGTGCGGTTGTCTTTGCAGAGTTTTTATAACACTATAGTTTATTAAAAGAGCATTTTTCGCGATTTGGTTTCAGAATATTTTTTAATAACATTGCTCAAAATGACTAGGGGTGATATAAAAATCTTTGTTATTAACTTCTGTTGTTGTTCAATTCTTGCCCTTTCATTTTTGTTTATATTGAGAGTCCGACAACCGTTTCGTTTTTCTGTCAGACATTTTGACGATATTACGAACATAAACCGTATACAAATACAACACGTCTCAGAATTTCACCGCCGGACCGTGACCAAAAACAAGACCGTAGTTGGAAACGTCTTAAGCATAACTAAAAAATTTCTGTTACTGCTTAGAAACTGCTGTTGTTTCGGACACAAGTTTACAGTCCTAAAGACAACCGCTCGTCAGAACAAAACATAAATAATTTCTTATCTTATCGGGTAGGTACTTTATAGTTTGCCGGCGTCGACATGCACGCGCCTGTCTACAAAACCACAAAGAGACCGCAGCTATATCTAGATATAAATTTCGCGCAACAATAACTATACGCTTTCTTGGCAGTCAAAACAAAGGCTGGTGTCAGTACACTACGGCAATGCTAACAAAACAAATATAAAGAACAACTCAATACACTTTAATGACATATACCTAGAACTAGTCGGGTATTAATTGTTTTAATTTATTTTGCAATATCTGCTGATGAATTTGGCAGTCTACGGCCGCCTCTTTGGTTTGGCCGCCCTGTGCAGTGCACATTTCGCATATATGGTAGCGGCGGCCCTGCGTATGACGAGTTTACGGTCTGGTTAAGGAAAACAATAAATGGAAATTAAGAAATACCAGGAGATAGATGAGGTGTTGAAGCATGAGGATATCGTAAGACTCGTAAAGGCTCAACGAATACGATGACTAGATCACCTGGAACGGATGGACGATCAACGTATGCCGAAGAAAATCCTGAGAGCATCAGAAGAATGGATGCGATGGGTCACGTTGAGATGACAATGGACAGGAGACATAGGAGAAGATTGGTTTGGAAGCCAATGCTTAGGCTGGGCTGTAGTGCCAAAGAAGAAGCGTATGAGGTGTCCTTTTCCGGGTTGAAACGTGCGTTGTGTTTTCTGTTTAACGCAACGTTTAGATAGATCCGGCTCAGCTATAAGGTAGATTCCTCCTAGATAACTTAGGATTCCGTCGTTGCATCCTACGTTAACAGGAATCTACCTGAAGATGGTAGGAGGGATCTGCGGAAAACAGCAAAAACAACGCGCGATTCAAACCGCAACGGAAAAAGACAGATTCTACAGAGGAGTAGAACAACAGGAGAAACAGTCTGAAGAAAGACAAAGGAGTAGAACAATAGAAGAAACAAACTGAAGAAAGAGAAAGGAGTAGAACAATCGGAGGAACAAACGAAGAATGACAGAGGAGTAGAATATTTGGAGGAACAAACGAAGGAAAGACAGAGGAGTAGAACGATCGGAGGAAAATACATAGGAGATAACAATTTAAGAGAAACAATCTGAAGTAAGATAGAGAAGTAGAATAATCGGAGAAACCAACCGAGTAATGACAGAGGAGTAGAATATTTGGAGGAACAAACGAAGGAAAGACAGAGAAGTAGAACAATGGGAGGAACAAATTGAGGAAATACAGAGGAGAAGAACGATAGGAGAAACAAAGTGAAGAAAGGTAGAGGAGTAGAACTACAGGAGAAACGAACGGAAGAAATACAGACGATTAGAATATTTGGAGGAACAAGGGAAGGAAAGGCAGAGGAGTAGTACAATCGGAGGAACAAACGGAAGAAAGGCCGGTGGAGTAGACCATTCTTCACGTGAGGACAGTTTCTCATCGTTGTGCAAGAACGTAGCGTCACTACCACTACGAGGGTACGTGAACGTCTGCACGGAAGCGGTGACGCAATGCCGG
>JAWRYS010000439.1:0-60753 GCA_034769895.1 Magicicada septendecula | reverse complement strand
ATCGGTCTCTAAGTCTCTGAATGATAACCCGAAGTCAAGCTAAAATGGCATCTAGTGGAGAGAATTCAAATGAGTTTGATGTCAATAACCAGATGGGCTATGAGCAGCCTGAGGACGGAAACGCAATGAATGAAGAAAGCTCCACAACCGTTGCAGGAACTAGGGCCGGGGGACCGCAATCACAGTCGCAGTCATCTGAAGCAAATTTTCAAATGTTAATGGCATTGATGAAACAACAATTTGAAGAATCGAAAATGCAACATGAAGAAACAAGAAAACAAATAGATGAAAGAATTAAAGAATCGGAGAAGAAGAACGAAGAAATGCACAAGAGAACGGAAGAAAGAATCGCCGAGAAATTAGACGAAAAAATAGAGCTAATGAGAAGAGATTTACGAGGACAAAACCACCAGGTGGGTACTGATTTACAAAAACAATCAGAAAAATTGGAAGAAAACAATTTAGATGGAAATACTATGGATCAAATTGACACCGAGTATCAATCTTTAACAACTAAAGCATTGTCTGCACATCATGCCTCAAGATCAAAAGAAAGCTCTACAATTATTAATGGTAGATATGAAGATGATAAAGACACTTGTACTGTGTTTGTTAGCAACTTACCAAACACAACTACAAAAAAGAAAATAATCAAATATTTCAGGAAGTTTGGTACGGTTGTAAATACGAGATTGCGATATGCTGCAGTATCTGATCCACGATTTCCCAAAAGACGTACTGTTATTAAGAAAGAGTTTCATAAAGACAGAACAAATATCCATGCATATGTACGTTTTACTGATGAAAATAGTGCATATCGTGCGTTGGAAGCAAATGGTAATGTGTATGAGGGTTACCACCTGAGAATTGAGTCAGCTAACACGAAGGCTGAAGAAAAGCAGAGAACTAAAAAGAAAAAATTGAGTACTACAATTAATATTACCAGTATTGATAGAAAAATTAGAAGTAGGACTGGGGAAGTACGTAAAAATTTTGAAACCAAACCTGAGATTAAGAAAATGAAAAACCGTTGTGATGAGTATCAAGGGCGAACTGCGTTAGCACGAAAGAAGAAAAGGATGAAATTTGCTGGACTATTCAAGAATATTGTGAAGATTGGTATGAGAACGAAAGGAAGATTTCAAGCGATGGAGATGAGATGTCTTAGAAGTCTTGAAAACAAAACATCATTATGTGAGTACGCGGACAAGAAAACGAAAATAATTAAAACGCCACCAGCTGTCAAAAAACGTATTTGTAAGAGGGTTGAAAAGAAGAAACGACAAAAAAGACCCAGCGCGTATATAAATAATGGTAATATGACCGGGGAAAGTTGTCGAAAAAAGGAGGGAGAGAACCACTTTCAACACTGTCATAAAAGAGAGAGAGAGAAAGAGGTCATAAATTCCTTCGCTGTCAACGACCCACTGCAGGGTAAGTGTGAAACGAAACTCACGCATTCAATACCCTTACTACCCTTACTAATTACCAACAAAATGTGTTGTAACGGAACTCACTTAACAAAACGTACAACTATGCCTCCACAAATAGAAAATTAAAAGTAATTAAATGTAACGGATTAAAGAAAACAATCTTAAGAATGTCCGAAAATTTAATAATTAAGTTAGATAATATTGGGTAAAATACCTTAGATAAGAACTGGTTGTGTAAGATTACATTAACCGAAGAAAATAAATAGATATGAATATAATATGAATAAAATTAAATAAATGGTAAATAAAAAACATTGCCGTGAAAGTACGGAATATTAATGAAGAAAATTAATAGCGAATTAAATAGTAAGATGAGTTACACGAAGGAGCAGAAGGAAATTGATCATTAAGGAATGAAGGTCACGAATGGATAAACAAATGAGAGTTATGCATACCCAGGAAATAAGTGATATGGATTGAAACAAAAGCACCACCAGGGCATGACAACATGAAGAACCCGAAAAAAAAAATGGGATTTCCTCGACCAAAAGGCACCAGAAGGCTGAAGTAGCTGTGATTAAGGAATGCTTGGAATGGGATTATTAAGAATATACCCAAAGCACCGATATCCAATCTCTGGGAACTGCAAGTAAAGGGGTACGGGGTTATATAATAATGTCCAGATGCCTGGTAGGTAGATCGTTTGCAATTGCGTTGTTTAAAATAGAAATATCATTCAGAAGCTTAGGGGGGGGCCTATCAAAAATGTAAAAGAATTATTATAATTTGCTAGAACAATTAATGAAATGTCTTAGTAGTAACACGAGATAAAAGAAAATAGAAATAAGAAAGCAAGTGTATAAAATGAATTATATTTTAATGATTAGTTGTCATAGTCAATAAATGTCGTGTTAATGATTATGAATAAAAAAATTAATGATAATAGATGTCAATAAGAGTGAAGAAGATAGAAGGGTAAATGTTTAAATGATATATATGTGAAGACAATTAATAGAATTGTGAGAGAAATATTTAAGTTGGAGGTATTTAAGATCATGTTTAAGTAAGGACAACTTACAAGCTTAGTATAAAATTGTATAATATAATTGTGTTCCAAAATGTTAGTAAATAGAAAAGAAAAAATGTTTTTTTTAGTGAAAATGCTAGCGAGATATCAGAAAATATGGAATAACCAGAGACAGTAATAATAAAATAGGTTAGAAAACTATAGTGAATTAGGATATAGAAATACGTATTATTATTATTAATACCAATGTGCTGTTTATAATTTAGTGATGATAGAAAGTATGATGGTCACTAAGAATTCTATATATATGTGGTAAGTTTTTTTTTAAAGCCAATAAATTTGGAGATATTGATGCATATTTTTAGTAAGTTGTGACATAAAATTTAGATGTATTAAAGGATACAAAGAAAATTAATCCTAAAGGCAAGAAATATTAATACCAGTATCGAATAATTTGTGTAATTGAATTTTGTAGATATTGAAATACTATATGAAGAATAGTTAAGGAGAATTACAAATTTATTTTAAGATTTTGACTAAATATAAATTTGTAAATATAATACCATGTTAATTAGAGTGAAAGAAAAACGGATTCATTTAGTATGTTGAAAGCGAAAGTGCTTTAGAGGGGCTGGGGTGTGTTTACCATTATGTAACGAACCTTTTTCTGTTACGCTGAGAATATAGGTCAACGAGTAAATGTAAACAACACTATACTAGGTCCAATGAAGAACGAGCCACTACAAGGCAACACAAAGTACACATATTGGAAAGCAGATTTTGGCATTTAAACCTTACTGAAAGGGCGCAAAAATTTTGGATCAATTTTGGATGTACAGAGTCCATCCAAACTGACAAAATTTGGGGACAATATAACACACACAAAAATTTCGAAAAGTTTTATTTTATAATTTGCAGTAAGGAATGTCGCTGAAAGCAATAACGAAGGGTGTATGTGTGGAAAACATATTTTGTAAGGGACAAAAGGGGAACGAGCAAGCAAGCTGTAGTGACGGACACGTCATAAATTTCGTAGACAGCTGCGACGCGTACCCTGTTAACAGAGTTCACTGCTCCGGGTACGTAGAACACCAGTTTTTTGTGAAAACACATTGATTCCATAGAAAACTACATACAATGTGTACAGAGCCATTAAAGGAGAAAAGGCTTAACATGGTCAAGCATACATGTGTACGCCAGCTGTCAGGAGAAAGCGACGAAGGGTGGATTGATTTGAATGACTCCAGCGGTCGATGACAGGGTTTTGACCTTACTTGGAAACGAAAGCGCAGAGAGTACGTCCAAACTCAAGGATGGGGTGTTGCCTGGCAATTAAAAGAAAAAACCAACTTTCAAAGAAGGGTAGGCGAGGCCCTTGAACAACAATAGATAATAACGGCAGAGCGACGAAGTTAAGAAACAATGAAAATGGAAGAGAAACTCAGAGTTGTCACTGAAGATTTTAGAAAAAACGACAGATACAATTTATTGCTGCGTTGGCTGGAAACGTCGACGACCTCAAAATACGAAGCAAGGGAAGAATCTGGTGAGGAACCAGAAGCCCTATCAGAGAACGTCTTTGAAAAGATGGGTAGTATTTGGACTTGGAGGGAAAAACATGAAACCAATAAGGACACGGCGTCGTTGGAATCAGAAGTCTGGTGGGAGATTTGGTAAGGAAAATATAGGAAGGAGACAGGAACGCGCTCGGGAGTTCTAGCTGAGATACGGACGCGAGAGGAGTTCTAACTAAAATACGGACGCGAGAGGAGTTCTAACTAAATTTCGGACGCGAGTAGAGTGAAGTCCGTGACGAGAGAAATTAGCATTTTATCGAACTTAGAATAATTCGATACACACTGTGAGAAGGTAGTTTTCGAACTTATAACAAAAATTAATACAGTCATTACAAGCAAACGAACTATGAAGTAGAGTCACACTATTAGCCTACCAGTGAACATTAACTGAACAAATAGTAATCAGACAATAATGTAATTTCAGTGTATAAAAAAAAAAAACTTTACAACAATAACTTTTAAGAACGATTAACAACACAAACTACATTCATGAACACTTAATAACCAGACATACCGCAACAATGGTGCGTGATATTAATTCAGATCTGATGTACAACAGAGAACGCTAACTTTTATTCATAAATTATAATCCGAATGCGTGGAGTTGGTGAGTGAAGTGTCTGTGAGTGACATCGTGGAATTCATCCAGTGCCATCTATCATCTGGAGGAGTTATCTGCACGATTCTAGAACGATCGACATGGGGGAATCATCACCGCAACTACCGAGTGATTGGATATTCGAATACCAAGTATAGTAAAACATGTCTTAATTAATTTAGATCCACTGTCTGTCATCTCAAAGAATCCACACACAATAAAATTCAATAAAGTAATCGTAAAGGAATTAAAGAAATCGATTCTAAAGTTTGTGTAGAAGTAAAAATTATCATTGTTTATCAGTTTGGAGTAATGTTTATTTCCAAGTTCTAAATGAATCCGTAATTACAAAATATAGTAACAGCCTAAGAGATATTCATATTAAGAATTCATAAGATGAAGCTAAACATTATAATTTACTTAATGTACTAAACGCAATTGATGAATGATCATTAATATGCAACCATTAGATTGAGAGTTTGGATAACTAATTTTATTACTGTATTATTTTGATAGTTACAATTTAATGAGTATTCAATTTTGTTAATGTATTATTGTTTGATATTTACGATTCAGCCATGAGTATTAAATTTTGGTAATGTGTTAATTTTATATATTTACAAGTACTAATGAGTACGTAGAATTTTGTGCTATCTTAATATTTACAAGTAATAGCAAACTAATGTGAATAAATTTAAGAGTTATCAGTAGCAATGAGCATTTATTAAAAAGATAATAACAAAATTTAATGTTAAATTGACGCACACAACGTCGGGCACATTTTATTGTTAAATTGGCGCCCAACGTGGGGCATTAAATAGATAAAAACAAAATTTATTGTTAAATTGGCGCCGCACCGCACGGCTTGATAAAATAGTAAGCTAGGGCAGTGACAGACAGTGGCTAGCAATAAGTTTAAAATAAGTACATGTAAGTAGCTTAAGCTATATTATTGTTGTCGTATATCGGTCTCTAAGTCTCTGAATGATAACCCGAAGTCAAGCTAAAATGGCATCTAGTGGAGAGAATTCAAATGAGTTTGATGTCAATAACCAGATGGGCTATGAGCAGCCTGAGGACGGAAACGCAATGAATGAAGAAAGCTCCACAACCGGTGCAGGAACTAGGGCCGGGGGACCGCAATCACAGTCGCAGTCATCTGAAGCAAATTTTCAAATGTTAATGGCATTGATGAAACAACAATTTGAAGAATCGAAAATGCAACATGAAGAAACAAGAAAACAAATAGATGAAAGAATTAAAGAATCGGAGAAGAAGAACGAAGAAATGCACAAGAGAACGGAAGAAAGAATCGCCGAGAAATTAGACGAAAAAATAGAGCTAATGAGAAGAGATTTACGAGGACAAAACCACCAGGTGGGTACTGATTTACAAAAACAATCAGAAAAATTGGAAGAAAACAATTTAGATGGAAATACTATGGATCAAATTGACACCGAGTATCAATCTTTAACAACTAAAGCATTGTCTGCACATCATGCCTCAAGATCAAAAGAAAGCTCTACAATTATTAATGGTAGATATGAAGATGATAAAGACACTTGTACTGTGTTTGTTAGCAACTTACCAAACACAACTACAAAAAAGAAAATAATCAAATATTTCAGGAAGTTTGGTACGGTTGTAAATACGAGATTGCGATATGCTGCAGTATCTGATCCACGATTTCCCAAAAGACGTACTGTTATTAAGAAAGAGTTTCATAAAGACAGAACAAATATCCATGCATATGTACGTTTTACTGATGAAAATAGTGCATATCGTGCGTTGGAAGCAAATGGTAATGTGTATGAGGGTTACCACCTGAGAATTGAGTCAGCTAACACGAAGGCTGAAGAAAAGCAGAGAACTAAAAAGAAAAAATTGAGTACTACAATTAATATTACCAGTATTGATAGAAAAATTAGAAGTAGGACTGGGGAAGTACGTAAAAATTTTGAAACCAAACCTGAGATTAAGAAAATGAAAAACCGTTGTGATGAGTATCAAGGGCGAACTGCGTTAGCACGAAAGAAGAAAAGGATGAAATTTGCTGGACTATTCAAGAATATTGTGAAGATTGGTATGAGAACGAAAGGAAGATTTCAAGCGATGGAGATGAGATGTCTTAGAAGTCTTGAAAACAAAACATCATTATGTGAGTACGCGGACAAGAAAACGAAAATAATTAAAACGCCACCAGCTGTCAAAAAACGTATTTGTAAGAGGGTTGAAAAGAAGAAACGACAAAAAAGACCCAGCGCGTATATAAATAATGGTAATATGACCGGGGAAAGTTGTCGAAAAAAGGAGGGAGAGAACCACTTTCAACACTGTCATAAAAGAGAGAGAGAGAAAGAGGTCATAAATTCCTTCGCTGTCAACGACCCACTGCAGGGTAAGTGTGAAACGAAACTCACGCATTCAATACCCTTACTACCCTTACTAATTACCAACAAAATGTGTTGTAACGGAACTCACTTAACAAAACGTACAACTATGCCTCCACAAATAGAAAATTAAAAGTAATTAAATGTAACGGATTAAAGAAAACAATCTTAAGAATGTCCGAAAATTTAATAATTAAGTTAGATAATATATGGTAAAATACCTTAGATAAGAACTGGTTGTGTAAGATTACATTAACCGAAGAAAATAAATAGATATGAATATAATATGAATAAAATTAAATAAATGGTAAATAAAAAACATTGCCGTGAAAGTACGGAATATTAATGAAGAAAATTAATAGCGAATTAAATAGTAAGATGAGTTATACGAAGGAGCAGAAGGAAATTGATCATTAAGGAATGAAGGTCACGAATGGATAAACAAATGAGAGTTATGCATACCCAGGAAATAAGTGATATGGATTGAAACAAAAGCACCACCAGGGCATGACAACATGAAGAACCCGAAAAAAAAAAAAGGGATTTCCTCGACCAAAAGGCACCAGAAGGCTGAAGTAGCTGTGATTAAGGAATGCTTGGAATGGGATTATTAAGAATATACCCAAAGCACCGATATCCAATCTCTGGGAACTGCAAGTAAAGGGGTACGGGGTTATATAATAATGTCCAGATGCCTGGTAGGTAGATCGTTTGCAATTGCGTTGTTTAAAATAGAAATATCATTCAGAAGCTTAGGGGGGGGCCTATCAAAAATGTAAAAGAATTATTATAATTTGCTAGAACAATTAATGAAATGTCTTAGTAGTAACACGAGATAAAAGAAAATAGAAATAAGAAAGCAAGTGTATAAAATGAATTATATTTTAATGATTAGTTGTCATAGTCAATAAATGTCGTGTTAATGATTATGAATAAAAAAATTAATGATAATAGATGTCAATAAGAGTGAAGAAGATAGAAGGGTAAATGTTTAAATGATATATATGTGAAGACAATTAATAGAATTGTGAGAGAAATATTTAAGTTGGAGGTATTTAAGATCATGTTTAAGTAAGGACAACTTACAAGCTTAGTATAAAATTGTATAATATAATTGTGTTCCAAAATGTTAGTAAATAGAAAAGAAAAAATGTTTTTTTTAGTGAAAATGCTAGCGAGATATCAGAAAATATGGAATAACCAGAGACAGTAATAATAAAATAGGTTAGAAAACTATAGTGAATTAGGATATAGAAATACGTATTATTATTATTAATACCAATGTGCTGTTTATAATTTAGTGATGATAGAAAGTATGATGGTCACTAAGAATTCTATATATATGTGGTAAGTTTTTTTTTAAAGCCAATAAATTTGGAGATATTGATGCATATTTTTAGTAAGTTGTGACATAAAATTTAGATGTATTAAAGGATACAAAGAAAATTAATCCTAAAGGCAAGAAATATTAATACCAGTATCGAATAATTTGTGTAATTGAATTTTGTAGATATTGAAATACTATATGAAGAATAGTTAAGGAGAATTACAAATTTATTTTAAGATTTTGACTAAATATAAATTTGTAAATATAATACCATGTTAATTAGAGTGAAAGAAAAACGGATTCATTTAGTATGTTGAAAGCGAAAGTGCTTTAGAGGGGCTGGGGTGTGTTTACCATTATGTAACGAACCTTTTTCTGTTACGCTGAGAATATAGGTCAACGAGTAAATGTAAACAACACTATACTAGGTCCAATGAAGAACGAGCCACTACAAGGCAACACAAAGTACACATATTGGAAAGCAGATTTTGGCATTTAAACCTTACTGAAAGGGCGCAAAAATTTTGGATCAATTTTGGATGTACAGAGTCCATCCAAACTGACAAAATTTGGGGACAATATAACACACACAAAAATTTCGAAAAGTTTTATTTTATAATTTGCAGTAAGGAATGTCGCTGAAAGCAATAACGAAGGGTGTATGTGTGGAAAACATATTTTGTAAGGGACAAAAGGGGAACGAGCAAGCAAGCTGTAGTGACGGACACGTCATAAATTTCGTAGACAGCTGCGACGCGTACCCTGTTAACAGAGTTCACTGCTCCGGGTACGTAGAACACCAGTTTTTTGTGAAAACACATTGATTCCATAGAAAACTACATACAATGTGTACAGAGCCATTAAAGGAGAAAAGGCTTAACATGGTCAAGCATACATGTGTACGCCAGCTGTCAGGAGAAAGCGACGAAGGGTGGATTGATTTGAATGACTCCAGCGGTCGATGACAGGGTTTTGACCTTACTTGGAAACGAAAGCGCAGAGAGTACGTCCAAACTCAAGGATGGGGTGTTGCCTGGCAATTAAAAGAAAAAACCAACTTTCAAAGAAGGGTAGGCGAGGCCCTTGAACAACAATAGATAATAACGGCAGAGCGACGAAGTTAAGAAACAATGAAAATGGAAGAGAAACTCAGAGTTGTCACTGAAGATTTTAGAAAAAACGACAGATACAATTTATTGCTGCGTTGGCTGGAAACGTCGACGACCTCAAAATACGAAGCAAGGGAAGAATCTGGTGGGGAACCAGAAGCCCTATCAGAGAACGTCTTTGAAAAGATGGGTAGTATTTGGACTTGGAGGGAAAAACATGAAACCAATAAGGACACGGCGTCGTTGGAATCAGAAGTCTGGTGGGAGATTTGGTAAGGAAAATATAGGAAGGAGACAGGAACGCGCTCGGGAGTTCTAGCTGAGATACGGACGCGAGAGGAGTTCTAACTAAAATACGGACGCGAGAGGAGTTCTAACTAAATTTCGGACGCGAGTAGAGTGAAGTCCGTGACGAGAGAAATTAGCATTTTATCGAACTTAGAATAATTCGATACACACTGTGAGAAGGTAGTTTTCGAACTTATAACAAAAATTAATACAGTCATTACAAGCAAACGAACTATGAAGTAGAGTCACACTATTAGCCTACCAGTGAACATTAACTGAACAAATAGTAATCAGACAATAATGTAATTTCAGTGTATAAAAAAAAAAAACTTTACAACAATAACTTTTAAGAACGATTAACAACACAAACTACATTCATGAACACTTAATAACCAGACATACCGCAACAATGGTGCGTGATATTAATTCAGATCTGATGTACAACAGAGAACGCTAACTTTTATTCATAAATTATAATCCGAATGCGTGGAGTTGGTGAGTGAAGTGTCTGTGAGTGACATCGTGGAATTCATCCAGTGCCATCTATCATCTGGAGGAGTTATCTGCACGATTCTAGAACGATCGACATGGGGGAATCATCACCGCAACTACCGAGTGATTGGATATTCGAATACCAAGTATAGTAAAACATGTCTTAATTAATTTAGATCCACTGTCTGTCATCTCAAAGAATCCACACACAATAAAATTCAATAAAGTAATCGTAAAGGAATTAAAGAAATCGATTCTAAAGTTTGTGTAGAAGTAAAAATTATCATTGTTTATCAGTTTGGAGTAATGTTTATTTCCAAGTTCTAAATGAATCCGTAATTACAAAATATAGTAACAGCCTAAGAGATATTCATATTAAGAATTCATAAGATGAGGCTAAACATTATAATTTACTTAATGTACTAAACGCAATTGATGAATGATCATTAATATGCAACCATTAGATTGAGAGTTTGGATAACTAATTTTATTACTGTATTATTTTGATAGTTACAATTTAATGAGTATTCAATTTTGTTAATGTATTATTGTTTGATATTTACGATTCAGCCATGAGTATTAAATTTTGGTAATGTGTTAATTTTATATATTTACAAGTACTAATGAGTACGTAGAATTTTGTGCTATCTTAATATTTACAAGTAATAGCAAACTAATGTGAATAAATTTAAGAGTTATCAGTAGCAATGAGCATTTATTAAAAAGATAATAACAAAATTTAATGTTAAATTGACGCACACAACGTCGGGCACATTTTATTGTTAAATTGGCGCCCAACGTGGGGCATTAAATAGATAAAAACAAAATTTATTGTTAAATTGGCGCCGCACCGCACGGCTTGATAAAATAGTAAGCTAGGGCAGTGACAGACAGTGGCTAGCAATAAGTTTAAAATAAGTACATGTAAGTAGCTTAAGCTATATTATTGTTGTCGTATATCGGTCTCTAAGTCTCTGAATGATAACCCGAAGTCAAGCTAAAATGGCATCTAGTGGAGAGAATTCAAATGAGTTTGATGTCAATAACCAGATGGGCTATGAGCAGCCTGAGGACGGAAACGCAATGAATGAAGAAAGCTCCACAACCGGTGCAGGAACTAGGGCCGGGGGACCGCAATCACAGTCGCAGTCATCTGAAGCAAATTTTCAAATGTTAATGGCATTGATGAAACAACAATTTGAAGAATCGAAAATGCAACATGAAGAAACAAGAAAACAAATAGATGAAAGAATTAAAGAATCGGAGAAGAAGAACGAAGAAATGCACAAGAGAACGGAAGAAAGAATCGCCGAGAAATTAGACGAAAAAATAGAGCTAATGAGAAGAGATTTACGAGGACAAAACCACCAGGTGGGTACTGATTTACAAAAACAATCAGAAAAATTGGAAGAAAACAATTTAGATGGAAATACTATGGATCAAATTGACACCGAGTATCAATCTTTAACAACTAAAGCATTGTCTGCACATCATGCCTCAAGATCAAAAGAAAGCTCTACAATTATTAATGGTAGGTATGAAGATGATAAAGACACTTGTACTGTGTTTGTTAGCAACTTACCAAACACAACTACAAAAAAGAAAATAATCAAATATTTCAGGAAGTTTGGTACGGTTGTAAATACGAGATTGCGATATGCTGCAGTATCTGATCCACGATTTCCCAAAAGACGTACTGTTATTAAGAAAGAGTTTCATAAAGACAGAACAAATATCCATGCATATGTACGTTTTACTGATGAAAATAGTGCATATCGTGCGTTGGAAGCAAATGGTAATGTGTATGAGGGTTACCACCTGAGAATTGAGTCAGCTAACACGAAGGCTGAAGAAAAGCAGAGAACTAAAAAGAAAAAATTGAGTACTACAATTAATATTACCAGTATTGATAGAAAAATTAGAAGTAGGACTGGGGAAGTACGTAAAAATTTTGAAACCAAACCTGAGATTAAGAAAATGAAAAACCGTTGTGATGAGTATCAAGGGCGAACTGCGTTAGCACGAAAGAAGAAAAGGATGAAATTTGCTGGACTATTCAAGAATATTGTGAAGATTGGTATGAGAACGAAAGGAAGATTTCAAGCGATGGAGATGAGATGTCTTAGAAGTCTTGAAAACAAAACATCATTATGTGAGTACGCGGACAAGAAAACGAAAATAATTAAAACGCCACCAGCTGTCAAAAAACGTATTTGTAAGAGGGTTGAAAAGAAGAAACGACAAAAAAGACCCAGCGCGTATATAAATAATGGTAATATGACCGGGGAAAGTTGTCGAAAAAAGGAGGGAGAGAACCACTTTCAACACTGTCATAAAAGAGAGAGAGAGAAAGAGGTCATAAATTCCTTCGCTGTCAACGACCCACTGCAGGGTAAGTGTGAAACGAAACTCACGCATTCAATACCCTTACTACCCTTACTAATTACCAACAAAATGTGTTGTAACGGAACTCACTTAACAAAACGTACAACTATGCCTCCACAAATAGAAAATTAAAAGTAATTAAATGTAACGGATTAAAGAAAACAATCTTAAGAATGTCCGAAAATTTAATAATTAAGTTAGATAATATATGGTAAAATACCTTAGATAAGAACTGGTTGTGTAAGATTACATTAACCGAAGAAAATAAATAGATATGAATATAATATGAATAAAATTAAATAAATGGTAAATAAAAAACATTGCCGTGAAAGTACGGAATATTAATGAAGAAAATTAATAGCGAATTAAATAGTAAGATGAGTTACACGAAGGAGCAGAAGGAAATTGATCATTAAGGAATGAAGGTCACGAATGGATAAACAAATGAGAGTTATGCATACCCAGGAAATAAGTGATATGGATTGAAACAAAAGCACCACCAGGGCATGACAACATGAAGAACCCGAAAAAAAAAATGGGATTTCCTCGACCAAAAGGCACCAGAAGGCTGAAGTAGCTGTGATTAAGGAATGCTTGGAATGGGATTATTAAGAATATACCCAAAGCACCGATATCCAATCTCTGGGAACTGCAAGTAAAGGGGTACGGGGTTATATAATAATGTCCAGATGCCTGGTAGGTAGATCGTTTGCAATTGCGTTGTTTAAAATAGAAATATCATTCAGAAGCTTAGGGGGGGGCCTATCAAAAATGTAAAAGAATTATTATAATTTGCTAGAACAATTAATGAAATGTCTTAGTAGTAACACGAGATAAAAGAAAATAGAAATAAGAAAGCAAGTGTATAAAATGAATTATATTTTAATGATTAGTTGTCATAGTCAATAAATGTCGTGTTAATGATTATGAATAAAAAAATTAATGATAATAGATGTCAATAAGAGTGAAGAAGATAGAAGGGTAAATGTTTAAATGATATATATGTGAAGACAATTAATAGAATTGTGAGAGAAATATTTAAGTTGGAGGTATTTAAGATCATGTTTAAGTAAGGACAACTTACAAGCTTAGTATAAAATTGTATAATATAATTGTGTTCCAAAATGTTAGTAAATAGAAAAGAAAAAATGTTTTTTTTAGTGAAAATGCTAGCGAGATATCAGAAAATATGGAATAACCAGAGACAGTAATAATAAAATAGGTTAGAAAACTATAGTGAATTAGGATATAGAAATACGTATTATTATTATTAATACCAATGTGCTGTTTATAATTTAGTGATGATAGAAAGTATGATGGTCACTAAGAATTCTATATATATGTGGTAAGTTTTTTTTTAAAGCCAATAAATTTGGAGATATTGATGCATATTTTTAGTAAGTTGTGACATAAAATTTAGATGTATTAAAGGATACAAAGAAAATTAATCCTAAAGGCAAGAAATATTAATACCAGTATCGAATAATTTGTGTAATTGAATTTTGTAGATATTGAAATACTATATGAAGAATAGTTAAGGAGAATTACAAATTTATTTTAAGATTTTGACTAAATATAAATTTGTAAATATAATACCATGTTAATTAGAGTGAAAGAAAAACGGATTCATTTAGTATGTTGAAAGCGAAAGTGCTTTAGAGGGGCTGGGGTGTGTTTACCATTATGTAACGAACCTTTTTCTGTTACGCTGAGAATATAGGTCAACGAGTAAATGTAAACAACACTATACTAGGTCCAATGAAGAACGAGCCACTACAAGGCAACACAAAGTACACATATTGGAAAGCAGATTTTGGCATTTAAACCTTACTGAAAGGGCGCAAAAATTTTGGATCAATTTTGGATGTACAGAGTCCATCCAAACTGACAAAATTTGGGGACAATATAACACACAAAAAAATTTCGAAAAGTTTTATTTTATAATTTGCAGTAAGGAATGTCGCTGAAAGCAATAACGAAGGGTGTATGTGTGGAAAACATATTTTGTAAGGGACAAAAGGGGAACGAGCAAGCAAGCTGTAGTGACGGACACGTCATAAATTTCGTAGACAGCTGCGACGCGTACCCTGTTAACAGAGTTCACTGCTCCGGGTACGTAGAACACCAGTTTTTTGTGAAAACACATTGATTCCATAGAAAACTACATACAATGTGTACAGAGCCATTAAAGGAGAAAAGGCTTAACATGGTCAAGCATACATGTGTACGCCAGCTGTCAGGAGAAAGCGACGAAGGGTGGATTGATTTGAATGACTCCAGCGGTCGATGACAGGGTTTTGACCTTACTTGGAAACGAAAGCGCAGAGAGTACGTCCAAACTCAAGGATGGGGTGTTGCCTGGCAATTAAAAGAAAAAACCAACTTTCAAAGAAGGGTAGGCGAGGCCCTTGAACAACAATAGATAATAACGGCAGAGCGACGAAGTTAAGAAACAATGAAAATGGAAGAGAAACTCAGAGTTGTCACTGAAGATTTTAGAAAAAACGACAGATACAATTTATTGCTGCGTTGGCTGGAAACGTCGACGACCTCAAAATACGAAGCAAGGGAAGAATCTGGTGGGGAACCAGAAGCCCTATCAGAGAACGTCTTTGAAAAGATGGGTAGTATTTGGACTTGGAGGGAAAAACATGAAACCAATAAGGACACGGCGTCGTTGGAATCAGAAGTCTGGTGGGAGATTTGGTAAGGAAAATATAGGAAGGAGACAGGAACGCGCTCGGGAGTTCTAGCTGAGATACGGACGCGAGAGGAGTTCTAACTAAAATACGGACGCGAGAGGAGTTCTAACTAAATTTCGGACGCGAGTAGAGTGAAGTCCGTGACGAGAGAAATTAGCATTTTATCGAACTTAGAATAATTCGATACACACTGTGAGAAGGTAGTTTTCGAACTTATAACAAAAATTAATACAGTCATTACAAGCAAACGAACTATGAAGTAGAGTCACACTATTAGCCTACCAGTGAACATTAACTGAACAAATAGTAATCAGACAATAATGTAATTTCAGTGTATAAAAAAAAAAAACTTTACAACAATAACTTTTAAGAACGATTAACAACACAAACTACATTCATGAACACTTAATAACCAGACATACCGCAACAATGGTGCGTGATATTAATTCAGATCTGATGTACAACAGAGAACGCTAACTTTTATTCATAAATTATAATCCGAATGCGTGGAGTTGGTGAGTGAAGTGTCTGTGAGTGACATCGTGGAATTCATCCAGTGCCATCTATCATCTGGAGGAGTTATCTGCACGATTCTAGAACGATCGACATGGGGGAATCATCACCGCAACTACCGAGTGATTGGATATTCGAATACCAAGTATAGTAAAACATGTCTTAATTAATTTAGATCCACTGTCTGTCATCTCAAAGAATCCACACACAATAAAATTCAATAAAGTAATCGTAAAGGAATTAAAGAAATCGATTCTAAAGTTTGTGTAGAAGTAAAAATTATCATTGTTTATCAGTTTGGAGTAATGTTTATTTCCAAGTTCTAAATGAATCCGTAATTACAAAATATAGTAACAGCCTAAGAGATATTCATATTAAGAATTCATAAGATGAGGCTAAACATTATAATTTACTTAATGTACTAAACGCAATTGATGAATGATCATTAATATGCAACCATTAGATTGAGAGTTTGGATAACTAATTTTATTACTGTATTATTTTGATAGTTACAATTTAATGAGTATTCAATTTTGTTAATGTATTATTGTTTGATATTTACGATTCAGCCATGAGTATTAAATTTTGGTAATGTGTTAATTTTATATATTTACAAGTATTAATGAGTACGTAGAATTTTGTGCTATCTTAATATTTACAAGTAATAGCAAACTAATGTGAATAAATTTAAGAGTTATCAGTAGCAATGAGCATTTATTAAAAAGATAATAACAAAATTTAATGTTAAATTGACGCACACAACGTCGGGCACATTTTATTGTTAAATTGGCGCCCAACGTGGGGCATTAAATAGATAAAAACAAAATTTATTGTTAAATTGGCGCCGCACCGCACGGCTTGATAAAATAGTAAGCTAGGGCAGTGACAGACAGTGGCTAGCAATAAGTTTAAAATAAGTACATGTAAGTAGCTTAAGCTATATTATTGTTGTCGTATATCGGTCTCTAAGTCTCTGAATGATAACCCGAAGTCAAGCTAAAATGGCATCTAGTGGAGAGAATTCAAATGAGTTTGATGTCAATAACCAGATGGGCTATGAGCAGCCTGAGGACGGAAACGCAATGAATGAAGAAAGCTCCACAACCGGTGCAGGAACTAGGGCCGGGGGACCGCAATCACAGTCGCAGTCATCTGAAGCAAATTTTCAAATGTTAATGGCATTGATGAAACAACAATTTGAAGAATCGAAAATGCAACATGAAGAAACAAGAAAACAAATAGATGAAAGAATTAAAGAATCGGAGAAGAAGAACGAAGAAATGCACAAGAGAACGGAAGAAAGAATCGCCGAGAAATTAGACGAAAAAATAGAGCTAATGAGAAGAGATTTACGAGGACAAAACCACCAGGTGGGTACTGATTTACAAAAACAATCAGAAAAATTGGAAGAAAACAATTTAGATGGAAATACTATGGATCAAATTGACACCGAGTATCAATCTTTAACAACTAAAGCATTGTCTGCACATCATGCCTCAAGATCAAAAGAAAGCTCTACAATTATTAATGGTAGGTATGAAGATGATAAAGACACTTGTACTGTGTTTGTTAGCAACTTACCAAACACAACTACAAAAAAGAAAATAATCAAATATTTCAGGAAGTTTGGTACGGTTGTAAATACGAGATTGCGATATGCTGCAGTATCTGATCCACGATTTCCCAAAAGACGTACTGTTATTAAGAAAGAGTTTCATAAAGACAGAACAAATATCCATGCATATGTACGTTTTACTGATGAAAATAGTGCATATCGTGCGTTGGAAGCAAATGGTAATGTGTATGAGGGTTACCACCTGAGAATTGAGTCAGCTAACACGAAGGCTGAAGAAAAGCAGAGAACTAAAAAGAAAAAATTGAGTACTACAATTAATATTACCAGTATTGATAGAAAAATTAGAAGTAGGACTGGGGAAGTACGTAAAAATTTTGAAACCAAACCTGAGATTAAGAAAATGAAAAACCGTTGTGATGAGTATCAAGGGCGAACTGCGTTAGCACGAAAGAAGAAAAGGATGAAATTTGCTGGACTATTCAAGAATATTGTGAAGATTGGTATGAGAACGAAAGGAAGATTTCAAGCGATGGAGATGAGATGTCTTAGAAGTCTTGAAAACAAAACATCATTATGTGAGTACGCGGACAAGAAAACGAAAATAATTAAAACGCCACCAGCTGTCAAAAAACGTATTTGTAAGAGGGTTGAAAAGAAGAAACGACAAAAAAGACCCAGCGCGTATATAAATAATGGTAATATGACCGGGGAAAGTTGTCGAAAAAAGGAGGGAGAGAACCACTTTCAACACTGTCATAAAAGAGAGAGAGAGAAAGAGGTCATAAATTCCTTCGCTGTCAACGACCCACTGCAGGGTAAGTGTGAAACGAAACTCACGCATTCAATACCCTTACTACCCTTACTAATTACCAACAAAATGTGTTGTAACGGAACTCACTTAACAAAACGTACAACTATGCCTCCACAAATAGAAAATTAAAAGTAATTAAATGTAACGGATTAAAGAAAACAATCTTAAGAATGTCCGAAAATTTAATAATTAAGTTAGATAATATATGGTAAAATACCTTAGATAAGAACTGGTTGTGTAAGATTACATTAACCGAAGAAAATAAATAGATATGAATATAATATGAATAAAATTAAATAAATGGTAAATAAAAAACATTGCCGTGAAAGTACGGAATATTAATGAAGAAAATTAATAGCGAATTAAATAGTAAGATGAGTTACACGAAGGAGCAGAAGGAAATTGATCATTAAGGAATGAAGGTCACGAATGGATAAACAAATGAGAGTTATGCATACCCAGGAAATAAGTGATATGGATTGAAACAAAAGCACCACCAGGGCATGACAACATGAAGAACCCGAAAAAAAAAATGGGATTTCCTCGACCAAAAGGCACCAGAAGGCTGAAGTAGCTGTGATTAAGGAATGCTTGGAATGGGATTATTAAGAATATACCCAAAGCACCGATATCCAATCTCTGGGAACTGCAAGTAAAGGGGTACGGGGTTATATAATAATGTCCAGATGCCTGGTAGGTAGATCGTTTGCAATTGCGTTGTTTAAAATAGAAATATCATTCAGAAGCTTAGGGGGGGGCCTATCAAAAATGTAAAAGAATTATTATAATTTGCTAGAACAATTAATGAAATGTCTTAGTAGTAACACGAGATAAAAGAAAATAGAAATAAGAAAGCAAGTGTATAAAATGAATTATATTTTAATGATTAGTTGTCATAGTCAATAAATGTCGTGTTAATGATTATGAATAAAAAAATTAATGATAATAGATGTCAATAAGAGTGAAGAAGATAGAAGGGTAAATGTTTAAATGATATATATGTGAAGACAATTAATAGAATTGTGAGAGAAATATTTAAGTTGGAGGTATTTAAGATCATGTTTAAGTAAGGACAACTTACAAGCTTAGTATAAAATTGTATAATATAATTGTGTTCCAAAATGTTAGTAAATAGAAAAGAAAAAATGTTTTTTTTAGTGAAAATGCTAGCGAGATATCAGAAAATATGGAATAACCAGAGACAGTAATAATAAAATAGGTTAGAAAACTATAGTGAATTAGGATATAGAAATACGTATTATTATTATTAATACCAATGTGCTGTTTATAATTTAGTGATGATAGAAAGTATGATGGTCACTAAGAATTCTATATATATGTGGTAAGTTTTTTTTTAAAGCCAATAAATTTGGAGATATTGATGCATATTTTTAGTAAGTTGTGACATAAAATTTAGATGTATTAAAGGATACAAAGAAAATTAATCCTAAAGGCAAGAAATATTAATACCAGTATCGAATAATTTGTGTAATTGAATTTTGTAGATATTGAAATACTATATGAAGAATAGTTAAGGAGAATTACAAATTTATTTTAAGATTTTGACTAAATATAAATTTGTAAATATAATACCATGTTAATTAGAGTGAAAGAAAAACGGATTCATTTAGTATGTTGAAAGCGAAAGTGCTTTAGAGGGGCTGGGGTGTGTTTACCATTATGTAACGAACCTTTTTCTGTTACGCTGAGAATATAGGTCAACGAGTAAATGTAAACAACACTATACTAGGTCCAATGAAGAACGAGCCACTACAAGGCAACACAAAGTACACATATTGGAAAGCAGATTTTGGCATTTAAACCTTACTGAAAGGGCGCAAAAATTTTGGATCAATTTTGGATGTACAGAGTCCATCCAAACTGACAAAATTTGGGGACAATATAACACACAAAAAAATTTCGAAAAGTTTTATTTTATAATTTGCAGTAAGGAATGTCGCTGAAAGCAATAACGAAGGGTGTATGTGTGGAAAACATATTTTGTAAGGGACAAAAGGGGAACGAGCAAGCAAGCTGTAGTGACGGACACGTCATAAATTTCGTAGACAGCTGCGACGCGTACCCTGTTAACAGAGTTCACTGCTCCGGGTACGTAGAACACCAGTTTTTTGTGAAAACACATTGATTCCATAGAAAACTACATACAATGTGTACAGAGCCATTAAAGGAGAAAAGGCTTAACATGGTCAAGCATACATGTGTACGCCAGCTGTCAGGAGAAAGCGACGAAGGGTGGATTGATTTGAATGACTCCAGCGGTCGATGACAGGGTTTTGACCTTACTTGGAAACGAAAGCGCAGAGAGTACGTCCAAACTCAAGGATGGGGTGTTGCCTGGCAATTAAAAGAAAAAACCAACTTTCAAAGAAGGGTAGGCGAGGCCCTTGAACAACAATAGATAATAACGGCAGAGCGACGAAGTTAAGAAACAATGAAAATGGAAGAGAAACTCAGAGTTGTCACTGAAGATTTTAGAAAAAACGACAGATACAATTTATTGCTGCGTTGGCTGGAAACGTCGACGACCTCAAAATACGAAGCAAGGGAAGAATCTGGTGGGGAACCAGAAGCCCTATCAGAGAACGTCTTTGAAAAGATGGGTAGTATTTGGACTTGGAGGGAAAAACATGAAACCAATAAGGACACGGCGTCGTTGGAATCAGAAGTCTGGTGGGAGATTTGGTAAGGAAAATATAGGAAGGAGACAGGAACGCGCTCGGGAGTTCTAGCTGAGATACGGACGCGAGAGGAGTTCTAACTAAAATACGGACGCGAGAGGAGTTCTAACTAAATTTCGGACGCGAGTAGAGTGAAGTCCGTGACGAGAGAAATTAGCATTTTATCGAACTTAGAATAATTCGATACACACTGTGAGAAGGTAGTTTTCGAACTTATAACAAAAATTAATACAGTCATTACAAGCAAACGAACTATGAAGTAGAGTCACACTATTAGCCTACCAGTGAACATTAACTGAACAAATAGTAATCAGACAATAATGTAATTTCAGTGTATAAAAAAAAAAAACTTTACAACAATAACTTTTAAGAACGATTAACAACACAAACTACATTCATGAACACTTAATAACCAGACATACCGCAACAATGGTGCGTGATATTAATTCAGATCTGATGTACAACAGAGAACGCTAACTTTTATTCATAAATTATAATCCGAATGCGTGGAGTTGGTGAGTGAAGTGTCTGTGAGTGACATCGTGGAATTCATCCAGTGCCATCTATCATCTGGAGGAGTTATCTGCACGATTCTAGAACGATCGACATGGGGGAATCATCACCGCAACTACCGAGTGATTGGATATTCGAATACCAAGTATAGTAAAACATGTCTTAATTAATTTAGATCCACTGTCTGTCATCTCAAAGAATCCACACACAATAAAATTCAATAAAGTAATCGTAAAGGAATTAAAGAAATCGATTCTAAAGTTTGTGTAGAAGTAAAAATTATCATTGTTTATCAGTTTGGAGTAATGTTTATTTCCAAGTTCTAAATGAATCCGTAATTACAAAATATAGTAACAGCCTAAGAGATATTCATATTAAGAATTCATAAGATGAGGCTAAACATTATAATTTACTTAATGTACTAAACGCAATTGATGAATGATCATTAATATGCAACCATTAGATTGAGAGTTTGGATAACTAATTTTATTACTGTATTATTTTGATAGTTACAATTTAATGAGTATTCAATTTTGTTAATGTATTATTGTTTGATATTTACGATTCAGCCATGAGTATTAAATTTTGGTAATGTGTTAATTTTATATATTTACAAGTACTAATGAGTACGTAGAATTTTGTGCTATCTTAATATTTACAAGTAATAGCAAACTAATGTGAATAAATTTAAGAGTTATCAGTAGCAATGAGCATTTATTAAAAAGATAATAACAAAATTTAATGTTAAATTGACGCACACAACGTCGGGCACATTTTATTGTTAAAAAGTGTATATATTTTGTACAATGGATAAAATTGAATATCGTGCAGTGATAATTTTTTTTTAAAAAAAGGTTTGATGCCGAATGAAATTCATTCGAAGTTCACAAAAGTTTATGGGGAATCTTCTCCTTCATTTCGACAATTAAGAAATGGGCTGCCGAGTTTAAACATGGCCGTACCAGCCTTGAAGTTGATCCACGTGAGGGACGCCCAAAAAGTGCAACAACGTCAGAAATCATCGAACAAATACACGATTTAGTATTGGATGACCGACAGATTAAAGTATGTGAAATTGCTGAGGCTGTGGGCATTTCGAAAGAATGTGTAGGTTATGTTTTGCATGAAGAATTGCATATGAAAAAGCTTTGCACAAGATGGGTGCCGCGCATGCTCACAGCAGATCAAAAACGCATTCGCATGAAAATCTGTGAACAGTGCTTGGAGCGTTTTTACAACAATAAAACTGATTTTGTGCATCGGTTTATTACTATGGATGAAACGTGGATTCACCATTACACACAAGAATCTAAACAGCAGTCAAAACAGTGGACAGAAGATGGCTGTTCAGTACCAAAGAAAGCAAAGTCGGTCCCATCAGCTAGAAAGGTCATGGCATCGGTGTTTTGGGATGCTAAAGGCATTTTGTTAATCGATTACCTCGAAAAGGATAGAACAATGACTGGAGAATATTACCAATTTTCTTCTAATGATTCTGTACAGGTGGTTGCAGCTGTACAGGGGTATTTTGCGGACCTTCCAGAGAATAACTACAGAGATGGGATAATGGCATTAGAACATCGCTGGAACAAGTGTATTAGTTTTAAGGGAGATTATGTTGAAAAATAAAAACCATTTTGAAATTATAAATTTGTTTTTTCATTGTTAGGCCGAGAACTTTTCAGACCACTCTCGTATTTATAGGGTCATGGGTATTTGATGGTTCTATGCCTGACTATCTACTTATCTTTGTGGCTGTGAAAATGTATAAATACTTGAAAAACATGTTTGAATAGGTGTATCCAAGTCACTTATTGACAAACTATATATAATATTTACTGTATTTCTTCTGTCGTGTGACTTCGTGTTGCGTTCGATTGATTTATGTGTTTTGAAACATGTTTCATCTTCAGAAATAAAAAATCACTCAAAGCGAGGTCGTTAAATATTAAAATTGCAAATATTGAAAACAATACCACACATATCCGCGTTACATGAGTGCCCACTCGAGTGGGACCGATTGGACACTCACTCGAGTGCGCACTCATGTAACGCGGATATGTGTAGTATTGTTTTCAATATTTGCAATTTTAATATTTAATGACCTCGCTTTGAGTATATTTGAGTTTTGAAATGCGTAAATCAATCGAATGCAACACGAAGTCACATGACGGAAGAAGTACGGTAAATATTATGTATAAATACTGTTCTTTGTTGTTGTTTTTTTCAGTAGTGTAACTGGATTTTCCATGGGGTGAATTATTGATGATAAATAACAAATGGGGGAGAGCTGTTGTTGGTAATAGGAATAGAAAATTCTGTAGTAATTTAATGACACTGTGAATGCTATATTACAGCTATAAGTGATATAACTGTCTACCTGCAGATTTCACTAGCTCCTTACCCAATAGGGGCTTGCACTCTCCAATAACCCCTCTGGCATTTCTTTGAACCCTCACACAAATGATGGTGGATCTGTCCAGTGATATAGGGGTTTTGTCATTTTGTAGTAGCTGAGTGTGCGAAGGATCATTCCATTCATAGGACTACCAACTATGACTCCTAAAGATGCTGGAATTTCCAGGATTTCTTTGTAGAACTGAAATATGGACAATCAGGTCAGAAGACAGCAAAAGAATAGATGCTTTTGAGGTGTGGTTATACAAGAGGATATTGTGAGTATCATGGATGGACAAAAGTACCAATATCTCCATTCTAAAAGAACTCAACGTGAATAAGAGATTTTCTACTGTAAGCTACCACAGAGTCCAACAGTTCTTTAGATATGTTGTTCCTTGACAGGGAGATAATCTGGAAAAATCCATCATCTTGAGAAAAGAAAGAAGAGTAACAATCTTGTATAAGATGTTTGAGAGAGTGGCTAGATGAAATGGAGGAGATTACAGGTGGTTGTACACTAGAATAACTGATTTGTAAAGTAGATGATGGAATCCGTGGAGACAGATTGTTGATGATAGATCACCAACTTTCGACTATGATAGATGTACTAATGAATCTATTGAGTAGCTGAGTGTAGTACTACTAAAGGATATCTGTTATACAGTACTAGGAAGAAATCCATTTTTGCAGAGACTCCTTTTACCTCCAACAGAAGATCATTAACTATCCTATACTTGCCTCTACATTAGATACCATATTAACGAATTAAGTTTTTCTTTATGTTATCAAGATGAAGTTCATTAGTTTTATTTCTTTGTGAAGATATGTAACAGAAACAATGAACAAAGCATTGCAGATGGGAAAATTATTCCTAGTAGACAAACAGACATGCATATAAATAAAGCAGGAAATAATCACCTGGGGATGCAGATGGGGGGACTATCCAACGTGGTTAAAAATATTGAGTGAGACTTTTTTGGCTTAGATTGTTAAATACCTCAGATTCCAAAGGAATAATAATAACAATAAATATTATTATTAAGAGTAACGACAAAGGAAAAAGAATTGAACAAGTAAACGACTAGCAAATAATTTCTGAGTTTAGGTTGTTGTGTGGCTAGTGGAGAATGTTTGAAGGATTACAATTGTGTAGGTGTTGAGAATAGTATAGAGAATAGTAGTGTTGTTAAAATGGAAGCAGTACATTTAGAAAGAGAAAATATAACAGTAGTCGTCTGACAACCATTGTTTGGGAAGTTAATGGAAGAAATTAAAAATGCTTGATGATGCTTGAACTGTATTGGGTGTCATAGAAAACATTAAAACGTGGTACTGCAGATTTGAGGAGAAGCTATTTGAGTATGCTTTTTACAGATTTCCTAAAGTTTTTAAAATATTTTTATTCTCAATTCCTACCCTTTTAATAATTCTTCAATAAATTGTGATAATTATCAGTAGTTTTGTCTGTATTCAATTAACTAAATTTATATATCCAACGGTCGTGGTGTAGTGGCTAGTGTGTGGCACTGGTACGCTGTCGGCGCGGGTTCGATTCCCGCCGGGGCCATCTGATTTATATACGACCATTCCCCCCTCACAAGGCAATGGCAAACCAGCGAGAGGTATCTTCCTAGTATAAACCCTCCCCAACTATGCCGTTCGGATCCAGTATTAAACTGTAGGTCCCATATACCTTTTTTATGCTTCAAAAAGATATCATATGCCTGGTATTCAAATGCTTTTCAAAAACTTGCATATTTCTGTACTACATAATACAACATGATGTCTACAGAATACTGCCTATTATATATCCCTTAGCCCTCTGGACAGACCTTTCACACCATGAGGGTTCCAACTGTAAACTCGAATAACAATTGACAATATGAATAAATATAATGTATAGTACAATAAAATCGAAATACAAACAGATGGGATGCCATGACCTTGTTCCCTCATCCTACCAACCATATGAAAATTTTCTCAGTTTCATGCTGTTATATGATCCCATAAGGAGAATAATTTAGGGGAAGATTTTTGAACAAACACAGTTGAAGATCTATAAAGTAATTCAATTGCTTTTGTATACTCTTTGTGAGGTATACTAATGGCGAAAGGTGAGAGGAGTCTATTAAAAATATGGCCACACAGTAAAAAAACACAATATTCTTATCTCTTGTGTAGTTATTGGATGCAGATGGAGTTGGCAGCTCCATGTTGGGAAAGCAAATTGTATTAGATAATAGATAATTCGATCATTAGATTATATTATATAGTTAAAATTACATTTGCAAATTATATTAATATAATAGCAAATTATTATATTAGCGTATCTCCCAGTATGCAAATTATACTATACACTGGGAGGTTATATAGAAAAGAAGGAATGATTTACAGAAAAAGAGTGGTTATTAACATTTGCCTCTTTGTTCTTAATATTGTTTCTATCTTGATGAAAGTTAACTGATTTAATTTATAACTTACCATTGAGCTGAGAGTTTATCAGTTACTATGGTAACATTTTCTCTTCTGGATTTCTTACCTCTGCAGTATCGCCAAGCTATAATAACTAGACAAAAATCAGTTCCACTGGTTTGTTAACCCATTTTGTCCTGTTTGTTCAACAAACAAACGAATTAAAATACAACACTAAGCAAGTAATTACTTTAAACTCTAGTCAATGAAACCCAAACTCACATTAAATAACTATGTTTAAACAGGTTAAGATATTTTTCAGATTATTCAACTCACATCATCCAGAGAGTGTGTGTGTCTTCACTTTGTGATGTCTTGATAACAAATCCGTTGATCTCAGGTCTAGCCATCTAGCTAAAGATTAACTAATGTAAATCTAGTTTTAACTGCTTCATACTGGTGTAATGCATGTCTGGGTACATAATCTAGATGCACAGTTATTGTAAAATTTTGTTATCGCAATAAAGTGTTTATACAATTTAAGTTTTACTGTTATTATGCTTACGTCAGTGCGCTGCGGCGTGCTGTTGTTCTAAGTCTTTTATGTAACCTTATGTATTTCCCTTTCTCTTATAAACCCACCTTTAATTACCTCTGTATGTATACATTATGTGGATTAGCGATACATTTTTCTCTGAATGATACATTTTTGTTCTACAGAACGCAAAATGAAAGTGCGTTAAAATGTTTATGAGTGGCTCACGTTTTTCTGAACAGCAAAGACTGTCTGCCTACACAAACATGTTTTTATGGCAAATAAATGTACTACATTATTCCAACTTTTACTACACCACAAAACAATAAACATAATGTAAAATTTTACATTTTGGGTGTGCCACTGTAACAGTGTATGAGTGTGCGTTTATTGATTCAAATGTAGGCCTACCTGTAAAAGGTTTAATTCTATTTGTTTTGAGTTTCAGATGACTTAAGCAATGGTGTGTGTGTGAGTGCACGTGCGCGTACGGATATGCGTGCACATGTGTATTTCACACATGTTACATATGAAATGTTTAAGAATTGAATAATTTAATTATTGTGAACTCTACTTCTTCATTGTTTCTGACCTTAATTACTTTTGTTTTTTGGTTTAGGTTCCTACACATTACCTACATTTATGCAAATTTAAGTTGGTTTACACTGTATGACATCACCAGATGCCAAAACCAATTACCACTGCATCCAGTTGACCCATTCCCACTGGTTCTTTCATCGTTATCTTCAACATTGATTAAACCAAAAATGGTTTGTTCTGGTTCCAAGTAGATAGGCTAGAGCTGGTCACTCCATTGCTTCTTCAGATGTTCCACACCTCTCTGTCCTTTCAGCTTATAATTCAATAGTTCTTTGGGAATATGGCAGTCATCCATTTGGTTAAGATGTTCCAACCATTTTAACCAATGTGAGGCAATTCTGTTGAATATACTTATAATATTCAGTTCCTGCCATACATCTACATTTCTTTTAGAGTGTCCCCTGTCTGAGAAATCTGATTTTGGCCACTTGAATACAACTGGCCTGTGATTTCATTAAAGTCCAATTCTCAGACCATAGAGAAGTGTGGGTAAGGCCATCACTTGTAGAACTTCGTAAGTGTTTCTTTACTTGTTGATTATAGAGTTCTCCAGTCCCACATGTATGGTTGAACTTACGTAGCTTCTTCACCATGCCATTGTTTGGAATGTAAGACTTAATATACCCCATGTATTCAAAATTACTGACATGCTCCAGAATAGTACCATCTACATCGATTCCTTAATGCTGTCATTTATAACCATGCTTCTTCTTGTTTACCCAAAAGGATACTTAGTAATTTCTACTGTACACGTAAGAATTTGGTGTTGCAGGTATGTAATATTAAACTAGTATTGGTTATAAAAGCATAGTCACCTGTTGCTCTGAAACGTAGGAGATAAATCCATGAAACTCACAAAGATTCAAACAGTGGAAATGGACTTCTGAAAAAGGTTGTGTGGGGTATCGAGGCTACAGTGCTTAAGGAGTGAGAATACTAGGAGGCAACTTCATGCTGACAAGACAATTTTAGACACCATAAATACACAATGTTTCCATTGCTATGTGGAAAGAATGCCTGATAATCATGGGTTTAAAGAGATGCTGTACTGGGTTTCACCAAGACAACAGAAACGGGTTAGGCCCAGGAGATAATGAAGAAAAGACGTAGTGTAGGAGACAGAGAAAAGAGACTTGCAACATGCTGATTGGTACAACAGAAACTTCTTGTGTGCAGATATGAGAGACGGCAGTACCTATAGGAAATTTGCAATGGATGGATGGTTACTAACCATCTTCTCAACCTTTATACCGGAAGAGTGGGCTTTCTTTGGGATTTTATACCCTTAGCTGAAAACACTCCAATCCTTTAAAAGGCACTAGAAATTCCCCACTTCCTTTTTCATCAGCTGTATAATACACATCCAATGTGTACCATGTACACAGAGATCACGGTACCTGTGTGATGGCGAGGTAGGACTTATTGGCACAGGTTTTACTAAGATATAATTGTGAAGAAAAATATGATATGAAGACATCTGTAGGAAAAAACAGACTAGCTTTTTCAGGAGTATGCCCAATAAGAAATTATGCATTAATAAACATCAAGACACTTGGACAAGTTGGCAGCTTTAGATATTCCATGCACTCGTTCTGGCTTCATAGCATCTTGTCTTCCAGGTTCCAGTCTCCACTCCAATCTGTTCTTCTCTGTAAAGGTTTTTATTGTGCCAATCTCCTGGTTGTAAACCTCTCTCCAACATGACTCTCTGAATTCTTTTGACCTATGTTTTGTATCCCTCTGTTTTTACATTCTGTGAATACCCAATCTAAGATCTGACAATTTTTTGTGTCATTCTTTGAACATGCCAGCTTTAGATGTTACTTGTTAAAACTTTTGAGCTTGTCAGTCATGGTATGTTTATAAAAATGATCTCTTCACTACTGCCTGATGTTATATCAACTCAAGTGGTCATCATTGTCAGAGTTGGGTCCGGTAGTAGGGTGGTACAAATGTCCCAAAGATTCATAACAAACACCGTTAAGCTCGGAACTTCCTTATATAACTTTTGTGAAAGCTCACTCATATCTTTTGCATCAGAAGCTTGTTTAATGAGATACGATAAAACATTTAACATTTAAAACAATTTTTTCAGTAACGTAGTGCTTTTTATTTAAAGTTTATTACACAAGTTACATTCCTAGGAAACATCGTCTTTTAAGTGACTGCTATGGCAGGAACACATTTATGCAGCCTAGTTATTTAATTGTCCATTGCATCCTACAGTAAATTAGTATTTATTTCACTTACATCAGTAATGCGGCCTTTCTTCAGCACCTGGATATTCTGTGATTTGTAGAGTAAACTTGTAACGGGACAAAAGGGGCATAACCATTTTATGGAATAATTTTATGAAATCCATTGTTAGGGATGTATTGGAAGTTATAACGAAGTGTGTGACTCATGTCCCAAGTCGAACAGACATTACTGTATAAGGTGAGGTATGGGCTTAATTACCCCCCATGTCACGCTTGGATCATGAGAACACCACGTGTTTTTAATGTTACAACGCATTTCCGGGTACCAGAAACAACTGGAATCTTCGATACGTGATGGCAGGAAATGGGGGGATATCCGGTGGGGCCACGTGGTCAATGCGCAAAGGGCTTGTATAGTATACAACTGTGAGCCCAACTTGCCCCAGTCGGCAGAACACCTTCAGACGGAACAGATGTAAGCTAATCGTATTAGCCTCTGGCGTTTTAGTAGGCCGAAAATGTTAAAGTATGCCTACCAAAGAGTGAATTGGAACGTAATGCAATAGTAAACGGTGGTACAAAAGTATCAACAGTCTTTAAAACGAGTTATGTGATAGTGAAGTGAGAAGGGGACTTGCATCATAATAGTGCGCAACATTTGGATACAAAGTACAGCTAAGTACAGTGTAAAAGCAAATATTTTGGCCAGAAGTGAAGTAACACAATAATAATAAAGAGCTCAGTAAATGGGGGTGAAAAAGATATGTATAGAGAGTGAGAGAGTGTGTGAAAGAAAAAGGGAAAGTACTGGTTTGTAGATAATGATTTGTAGATAAGAATTAGCTTATGAAATTTTATGCTTTATAATTGTTTATAGTAAAGTATAAAAAGAAAGTTATAAAAAGAGAAAGAATTTAAACGCTGATCATAAATAAGATTTGTTGTTAGCACAACCATGTGTTAGAGTAGTTATTATGCCTAATTACCATACCCTGTTTTCTGTGCCAAAAAACCCGCCTAAACGAACCTGTGAGTTTCTGAATGAAGGGAGATAAATTAACTCAGTTGTTTTAATGGGAGTAGTGTAAAAAGGTTTCCACATTCCCTTTTTCCAATTGTGGTGGCGACCTTGTACAATTTGGGATCTTCTGGTTTTTATAAGGTAAGTTATAAGTCAGTTTGACAGATTTGGGGTAAGTAGTAATTTTGTGTATTTGTCAATATAATTATAGTTACAAACTATTGCATTAAGATGTTTCAAAAGGAAAAATTTAGGGGCTGGAATATCAAGACATTTTGTTTATCAATGAGTGCCTGCAGGCCCTGAGATCACAAGCCCTGGAAAAAGGTCTTTTGGTAATTTCAAACTAATTAGCCAAAGTTAGTCTCTTTTAAGGTAGTACAACAAGTTCATGGGAATGACTTCTAGTTTTCTCCTGAATACTACTTGAACTCAATTAGAATGTACAAAAGGAAGTAAAAAATGAAAGCCAAAAGGAGGAAAGAGTTTTTTTTTTATAGTTGGCTGTCCATATGGTAACATATGGTCTACTGTATTGTCCTAAATGAAAATGTGTCCGTATACTCTGTTGTGTGCAATGTACATTAAAATTAAAGACATGTCAGATGTCAGTTATTAACCCTACCAAACACGAAGTTTGTTATAAATAAATTTTGTTACAAATTTTACGTTCTGATTTCTAAATCGTACTGTCTTTATACTGTAATATATTGTAAGTTTTCATTAGGAATTTTAAGGTTTTTCCTTGAGCATGTTTTTGTTTTTAAATATACTTTTAGTCAGTACATTCTTTTCTTATGTATCTGAAAGTGTTCCATTTGGTATGTGTGTTGTTATTACCTTCCTTCTGTTGTGTGTTTTTGAATTTGTTAAATATTTTTATAGATCTTGTTGCTGTTTCAAACGTACCTTTCTATAAATTTTATTATATTCATGTCTTTATCATAACTTTTTTGTTCGTTGGTATTGTATTCAGTCTATAAGTTAAGCTGTTAAAAGCTGCATTTTTATGTGATTATGGATGGTTGGAGGTTGTATTTATCAATTTGCCTGTTGTTATTGATTTTCCATAAATTTCTATGTATTTTCACTCAATTATTTTTATGTGTAATAAGATAAAAACAATTTATATGGTCTTTATTTTTCAATTTTGCCAGAAAAATTAGATCTAAATGAATTTTGTTTAATTCTTTCTGTACACATTTTGTCTCTGCTGGTTTATTTTAATGTGTGCATACACAATCTACATATCTGAACCAGTTTTTGATGTTGTGTTTACTCCATAATGTGCTAACAATAAACAAAAAGTAATTCTGTATTAGAAAAGTTCTTCACTATGTGTAATACTGCTCTGTATTTGGATAACTAAAGTAGTTTGTACAGTATGTACCATACGATTATACAATGTATGTGTCTGTTACAGGTACTGGAAAGGTCATGGGAAGTAGTGGACGGTGTAAACGTATCACTGAGACTGTGGGATACTTTTGGAGACCACGAAAAGGACAGAAGATTTGCTTACGGCAGGTAAGTAGCAATTAATCCTCGTAATAAGTTCAGCTACATTTTATTTTAATTAAAACACAATTTGAATGTAAAATCATAATAAAATGATAACTGTGTTGCGTAGTTGGATAGTGACTATTGATTGACACTGAATCTTCATTAATTTTTTGTCATCCTATACCAACCATGATGACAGTCAATCTGTTAACAGATAATTCAGACCTTACTACTAGAGATTTTCTGTATTTTTCTCTTATTATTTTTTCACATTACCATCATTTCCTGCCACAGTTGCACAGTCATTGTGTACCCTTGTCTGACATATTATTGCAGATTTCATTCTCTCTTTTTGTAAATGTGTTTATTTGTAACTGCTATTCTTTCAAACGGAAATAACACTGTTCCACACCACCATAGAAACAAATGTTTCGATTAGCGTTTTCAAACTTCACAGCTCATCATGCTTATAACAAGTAACACAACTTTATTAATTAAATATGCTAATCTTTCAATCCATAGCTTTTTATTCTTTGAACCTGAAAAACTGTCCACATACCATCAATTTTTCTTTACCAAAAAGTTTACTCCTACAGGTAACTGTTTCTTTCCAGATATATCAGGTGTCTAATCTACCAGTATAGAATAGGCATGCATAAAAGTTGTGTAATATCTCTGAGTACATCTTCCAGTACATTACCGCTCAAATTAATTAGTTTGATTTGTATGTGTGGAGACATTTATGTAGCATTTTCTGTCTGTATGTTACTTGAACTCAGAGTTGTCACTACTATTTCACATTTGAAACAACATTTGAATCTCAATTATTTGTGTTTCTCTTTGCCTGTTAAGGGTGAATCTTAAACTCCACAGAAGATTTATAATCCAGATGATTGATGTCACAACTTTTTGTTTTTCTGCTATTAACATCTGCTATGGAGAGACCAACTGAACACTTACAGATATTTCATCTATAAAGGGTTTTGCTGCTTTAGTTGCTGGCAAGTGTCACCAACATGATTTTTATAATATCCATGTGTGGGTTTTTATTGAGTAAACAGTGTTATAGCACAGGAACCATGGGCCTCCTGTTAGAATGAACATCACACAGTATAAACACAGAGCTCCTTTCAAGTTCTTAGAACATGCCAGCCACAGAGAGTACTTTTCAGACCAGTTGTATTGGAATTTTATTTTCAGATGCTGCCATCCTCAGCAAAGTTGTATCTTGATGAAGGTTGCCAACAGTATTTTGAATCTTCTATTTTTATGGGTGTGATTATCATGTGAAAGTTTTCCTGTTCATTTCCCTCTTTTAAGTGCTACTGCAGCAGCTCCCATTGATGATAACAAAGGTCCTGATTTAGGTTTATTCGGTGCAGAACGTTTTATCTTCTCCCCATTATTTATATTTTCATTACTGACCTTTTTTTCTCTCAGTTAATGAAAGAAAAATAGTTGCAAGCAATCTGCATATAATTGTTATTGTCAGTAGTCCATTGCTTCTGATAAAAAAAATATAGTTTTGGTTTTAACTTTGAACATTTGACATGCAACAGTACACTATCACAATGGATCAGTGTAGAGATTTATTGCCTATTGAAATAGGCAATGTTGTTCCAGCCACAGCCTGTTACATTCATACTTGCGCAGTTTATCATTCATACTGTGACAACACTAAGTTATAACGTAGACCCACTTTAACAAATAGTAGGTGTCTCTGCTGATTACTGACCACTTTTGTATAAGGAAGCATAGTATAAAAAAAATGTATATTTGAAACAATATGATTTGTGGGTTCTAAATTTTATTCTGAAGAATGTGGTGTAATAGGAATAATGTACTCCTATAGTTATAGGAGAAATGTACTGTAGTTATTTAGAAAATATTATATACCTTCCTTCTTCTGGCCCATGACTTATTTTCACTGGTATGAATATTAAATAAAAGAATAAAAGAAAATAATGGCAAAAGAAAAAGAAAATAATGGCAAGGAAAGGGATCCTGCAACACCTCATTTGGCTATACAAAGTCTTTATGTGGAAAACATTCCGGAACATTTTATGATTGGTAACTCTGAAGTAGACATGTTGGTGTTTGCTGATGACCAGGCTATCCTGTCGAACTTGGAGAGTTGCTTGCAGATGGTTGTACACTGTTGAGTCGAATCTGCAAGGATTTCAGATTACAGATCATATTGAAGACCTAGGGGATGGCTTTTCACAGAGCTGATACCATAAGAGCAAAACTTATTGTAGATGAAACAGGTCAGTAATTCTGAACATCTGGGCTATAATTTGTTTTACGTTAAAAAACAATGATCTGCTGAAGAAGCTATATATAAGTTCAACCATCAGACAGCCATAAGTGGGGCCATCAGAAGAACTCTAAAATCAATGAGTAAAGAAACACGCCTGAAGTTTTACGAGGTTATGGCCCTCATTATGCTTCTCTATGGGACTGAGAATCTGACTTTAATGAAATTCTAGGCCCGTCATATGCAAGTGGTGAAATGAGATTTCTCAGGTACATGGCAGGATATGTACATATGGTAGAAACTTAATATTATGAGTATACTCAACAATTCAATTTACTCAATATCGCATAAAATGGTTGGAACTTCTTAACCGAATGGATGACTGCTGCTTCCCCAAACAGGTATTGAACTATAAGCCGAAAGGATGGAGAGTTGTGGGATGTCTGAAAAAGCTTTGGAGTGACCATCTCTAGTCTGCTTCGAACTGGAACCATTTTTGGTGTAATTCTTGTTGAAGAAGATGATGAAGAAAAAATAACGTAAATAATAAATATAATTATTTCACTACCGACTCAGAACACAAAGTTTTTTATGGGTAAAAACGTAAAAGTTTTACCTTATAGCCTGAACCGGTTTTTGCTTTTAAAAAGCTTCTTCAGAGGCTCTGTTGTTATCAATGATTAACGACACCTTACTGCCTTCTTTTCCTAAGGCCTTTCGATGTTTTTTTACTTCTGGTATGAAAACTTCATTGTGGCATTCGGTAAACAGAGCAGCAGTCATCCAGCCGTTTGTTGATTCTTGTAAAAGAGGGGAAGTTTTTTCACATTTTTGAGAGCCCTGGGTTTTTCAACAGAAGGGGTATTTTGTGGTTTCCCATAGAGTTAGCACAATTTATAGCAGAGTTACACGGTCATGAAGCAGAGCCTCTGAAGAAGCTTTTTAAAAGTGAAAACCGGTTCAGGCTATAAGGTAAAACTTTTACGTTTTTACCCATTAAAAAAACTTTGTGTTCAGAGTCAGTAGTGAAATAATTATATTTAGTTAAGTAACGGACACATCATGGACAACGAAATCCAAGAGTGAATAATAATAATATTTCTCAAATTTAGGGGGGTTTGTGGTACCCCTGCTTCTTCGTTGGTGCGCTCTTGAGAGTTTTTAGTTATCATGTTAATTGCCATCAATAGTAATATAGTTGTAGAACCTTTTCTTCAGGAGGTGACAAGTTATAGTTACTCCATGACTCCAGATTCAGGGAAAATATAACAGGGCTGTGGGTAAAGTTTTTAATAACTGAAGTCTAGCATTAGAAAGAAGAAAGTTATATTAAGTTGTGCAGGTATATGAAAATCAAGTAAACAAGAAACAAGGCCATCCATTAAGTGCACTGGAATCCACTGTACTGAGTCCTTTTCATGTAAGATCGGTTGAAACTATTGATATCTGAACATTTTTAGGGTGAACAGTAATGACACATTTTGTTACACATTATATACACCTATACATAATGTATATATTGTTATGTAATGCAAAAAAAGTGTTATGTCTTTACGGAACGTTTTGGTACATTGGAGAACGATCCTGCAGCTGTAATGCATACGTGACACTTGACATGTGAGGCAGTATTACGTAATGCGGCATGTCTCGTGTATTCTGGAAGGATCTCAATTAGCCCAGCGGTGCGTGTTTCTGCAAAGGTCGCGCTGAAGTGTCCTCTAGAATTTTTGATGGCTTGTTAAGGACGCATTATGGAATACTGTCTGGCCATGATTCTATGATCGAGCATTGTGTAAGGTGGGAGAAGCATGGCCGGGTACTACGGTAGGCTAAGTGGGGGTAAACCAAACGGCTAGTACACATATTTCACCCTACCTCGCTTACAAGCGGCCGCGTGGTGGGGGAGAGCAGCTTCAATCATCCAGTTGCAGCCAGACAGTACCTGCTGCTTAGTTTTTAGTTATTATCGGGCGAGATTACTGTGTGCGTTCAAGTGGTTATTAGTGTTGTGTTTTATAATCGGGTGGTATATTGTAATACAGTTGTGTTTTAATATTAGCTGACATTTTATTGCATGTGAACAATTTTTATTTGATTTGTTGTAAGAGACTGTGTTGTTAATTACGAACTGTTTAACTGTGAAAATTAAAGCTGGTGATTAGTAACTTAATTGGTATCTTGTATTTTGTTTTCCACAGTACCTATGACGATCAAGTAGACTGTCGTAACAATATGTATATACCTATACATACCTATATTTATACTTATATGTATAAGTGTAGGCTATATACCTATACATTTTGTTTTTTTTTATACCTATTTTCATATTTTATATACTTAAAAGTGCATGGTATAAAATTATTTTGAATTTTTACAATAATTTTTAAAGTAATTGATAAAAAATTGTGCCATTGCAGGTCAGACGTGGTGCTGTTATGTTTCTCACTAACGTCTCACAATTCTCTGCGGAACTGCAAAGCCATGTGGTACCCAGAAATAAGAAGATTTTGTCCTCAAACACCGGTACTTCTTGTTGGTTGCAAAAATGATCTGAGATACATGTACCGTGATGAAGCTTACCTCAGTTACTTTAGAGATCGCAGCCCGTTTCTTAGGTACGCTTACTCAGTCACACGCAAAAAATTATAATCCTGTTTTTCAGCAAGTTATAGCTTATTAAGTGTATAAGTTATAATAACTTTACTGATTATCAAAGTGAGTATCAAGGTATATAAGTAACTAAGTATCAAAGCTCTAGTCTAAGTTTGCAATTATTCTAGGTCTACCCAAATGATAATTTTGCTAGTTACTGAGTAACTCCATGAAATGTATCTCTGTTTGTAAATGTTAAGAGATTCCTTTTGTTTTAAATCATAAGTATCAATACTGTATAAGTACTAACATTGAGTCTAGAGTTTTAAAATGTGTTGAAGAAAATTTTAAAATTGTTTAAAGGGAATTTTCTTCTAAAACTTGTATTCCTAATAGGTGTGTATAACTGAAAGGGCACAACAACTATAAAATAAAACATTAAAAAGCACAATTCATATATTTAGAACATCAGTAAGTAGTGAAAATGTATTTGGTGTGGGACCAGCAAGATAAGACTGTACCAATGACAAACTTTTGATTTCCAGCTTGTAGTCGATGTTTTTTCATAGCAGTTTTACAACTATGAGTTCATTGTCCACTCTGATTTGTTAACCATAGGCATATGTCATGTTTATCATTGGAAAATGTAATCACCGATGTTGAGTTTGCATGAGTTACATGTTTTATCAAGAGTCATAACCAAAAAATGCAGAGATGAATTGATGTTTCTTTCAAGCAGAGTATCTTTTTAACTCCAAATTATTCCAGTAACGAGCTGTGACAACAGTTTATAATTCTGTAACATTGCCACTTCCAGTGTTTACCTTATCTCATTTTGTAATTTCATAAATCAGCTTTATACATTGTCTACAAGTGAGCTTGTTATAGTTTAAACAACACACCAGTTAGTCTAGCCATCTGTGCAATAGAAGATCTGGATCAATAGACACAACTCAGTACCCTATAGCTTCAACTCTATGACAGTCAAACAGCTAAACATTTTTTGTCACTTGTATTACCCACTATCCCCATTAGTGTTACACGATGACAGTTAGGAAACCATCAGTAGGAACTGGTGTATCAAAAGTTGTTATGAAATTCTTTTGTTATGGAATAACTCGAGGATATAAACAAACTCTTATTATATACATTGGTGTACAATTCGTGCTTCTAAAGAAGGAAAAAGAACTGTGTCTGTCTTAACATGTCAATATTGATAGTCGCCAGACCAGTACATATTTAATGATTTTGTATTTTTAAAATGCCAAAACTTTTAGTTGCATTAAAGTAATTGCAATATGTAAGGGCCAACAGATAACAACTATCATAATAACAATGTAGAGAACAAATTAATGTAATTTTAACTTTAATTAAAAAATGTGCTGTTTTTGAAATATACTTGAACATTTTATCTATTGTTGACATTTGTACTAAAAAAAAAGTAAATAAGAATATAATCTAAAGAATATAAACACTGTTTTTTATGCTTCTGGCTTAACATAAGAACGTTACAATTTACATAAAATTACAGAGCAATACGTAAGAGCGATCTTGTAATGCCTGATCAGGCTAGAAGTATTGCTCGGGAACTGGGTGTATACTACTATGAAACAAGTGTGCTTACTTACTATGGAGTCAATGAAGTGTTTGAAAATGCAATCAGAGCTGCACTTATTGCTAGAAGGCAACAACGTTTCTGGATGACAAATCTGAAGAAGGTTCAGCGCCCTTTGCTGCAGGTAATATTATCATTATACTTCAGATAGTATTCGTTAAGTTTAAAGAATAGAGAATTTTATTTTTACAAATATTAAATTGTCTGTTTTTGAACATACAACATTGGACTATTCATCTTTTCTTTATGATATTGAACTGTGTAAATGAATGAAACTGAAATTCTGTTGAAGAAAAATTATATACTAAAATTATATTCTTTTTTAAAACGCTTTGTACTAACTTGAATTTAGGCACCATATTGTCCGCCAAAGCCGAGGCCTCCAGAAATCGTAGTGTCTGCATCAACATATGAAGAGAGTTTACATTGGCTCTTCCACACACAATCACATACCGATGTAATATTTGTGGCAGGCTCGGTAGGATTTTCAGCGCATAGGTTCATACTTGCAGCCGCTTCTCCTGCTCTTCATCGATTGTTTTGTACTGATCTCACAGGAGAACTGGGTACAAGAAGTGCGAGCGAGTCTAGCATGGTAAGTAGTATAGAAGCTCTTCACTTCATAAGTCAGAAATAATATACCAACTTTTGACAATAATTAGGATAATTGTTAATTCTGTATTTATGAGCAGTCAGTTCACAAAGTTCATACAATTATTTAGCTCTCGAATGTAATTGATGTTTAACTAAAGACAGGAGAAGGTGTTTGAGATTTAGTTATCAGTTACATTACATGCACTTCAGTTGTATTGGGATCAGTTTTGTTAATTCAGATGGCAATAAAAAAGCTCTCAATCAAACAGTCTAAAGTATATATGAATCTTATACTTGCCATAGTTAAGACTTGACAGTTATGAGTAGCCAATTTTGTGGTACTAGGAAATGTAATAAACTATTGTTATTCAGAATAACAAGTGAGTAGTCATGCATGCTATCAGTTTTGCCTGATTTTTTTTTTCAAAAAATTAACATCAGGCAAAGATGTAACTTGATGAGCTAGTACTCTGTTTAAAGTGACATGTTTCTGTTATATAATCATTCTAAACATAATTACTTTTTCTAGTTATTATTATTAAAACACAAAGAACATGGTGTCATACTTTTCTGGCACAAATGTGTTAATATTTTATAAATAAAGAAATAACATTATAGCCACAGAAGGAATGGGTTATATATTATATGACAGGTTCTAAGAAATGTGTAACTTGTTGTTTGTGTTTTAATATTTACAAAAGAAATTAATTTTCTTTATAATTAAAAATTACATCAGTTTACAGTTTTTAACTGCACTGAACTCATGAATAACGTTAACAGTATTTCCATTAGATTAATTTGTATATAGAGGGACAGTCTTATGCACATTGTGAATAAATGCTATTGAACTATTTTGAAATATTTTGTATCCTGTTTACTGACTTGCAATTGAGAATAGCTGTAAATGCTTTATATGAACTAGAAAATCTGCCTGTAGTGTTCAGGGATTTTGAAGTATTTGCTAGTAGTGGTCTAAAACAATAATGCTTTGCCCAAAGGTTTCAGCTGGTGTTCAGAAAGCCAACATCATAAAAGTATGAAAGTGCTCATTCATTTTGCACATATATGTGAAACTGATATTTCAAGCTTTTATGATTTTTTAAAGAACAAGTATCACACTATACTGAATACATATGTCAGTTTACAATTTGTAATACAAAACAAAAGGCAGGCATTCAGTATCAATTTAAAATGTATGAAGGTCACAGTTCTTTATAAAGTTGTTGAAAGGGGTACACAAGTAGAGTGTTTGAGAACTGCTGGTTTATGACCCTGTGATCCAGTCTGTGTAAAATAAAAAGGCACATACAAGTGTGTTTAACATTCTTTATGAGTGTTACCAGTTTCCTCATTTTTGTAGCATGATAATTCTCATATTTCTTTTTATACTTTTTAACAAACTCATTGATAAACTAACTCATGTTAGGTTAGTTGAATGTAAAGACCATTTCATTCACAGTTTTAGCTGAATTTTCAAAAATGTTCTCAAAGTGTAAACTATACACTTTGTATGCACAAAATTTAATTTTTCTTGATATACTTCAGTGTTTTCTACTAATAACATATAATATAAAATCTTAGTGAACAACCATACATTTCTATAACTATTTTAACCAAATTGTGAATTATAATTGAGTGCTGTGATCTATTTTATTTTTTGAAACTGTAGGAAGAATTATGAGATATGCTTGATACAAGAATTGTTATTAAGACAGAACAGTTACAAGTGAACAAAACATTATGTTTCAAATGTAGGCTTGATGGTTAAAAAGTGTTACTTATGCTTTACCTCAAATAATTAACCAAACTCATTATAATCCACTGTACAACAAAATGCATTTATTGTGTGTGGTATGAAGAAATGTACATGTTTTCTTCATGGAACATATGACTTCATTTTTCATAAATTTTGTCTTTCTTTTGTACAATAACTTTGTAGAATAAAACTGCATCTTTTTATGCATAAGAGGACTAAAATAGGAACTTATTTATGATGCAGTTACATATTCATTGAATAACTTGTTACAGGTATCTACATTTGGTGATGCAACATCGGGTGACTTTAACGATGACACAGAATATTTAATAAGAGTGGAAAAACCTGTTCGGTAAGTTATGATTAACATGTTTTGTAACTTGATTCTGCTTTTTCTCATGAAACAGTATTCTTGCTAGATATAATACTGTGTTCCTTATTAAAGTAAAAAACAGATTCATAAAAACCAAGGGAGAAATGATGACAAAAGAGAAATGATGATCTGTTTCTGCCAACTTTTATTACTTTTGAGGTTAAATTCAAAACAGGGTAAGAGTATTTTAAACTTTCCTTGTGACATGTTCTGATAAAAAAAGTAAAGTACCGTTTACCAAATGGTAAAAGCTTAAGAGCATGATAATGTCTTTCAGCCGCCAGCTAAACGCAACATTATTATGGTTACTGACTGACTGATTGGTTACATACCTATCTACAGCTATGCAGTGTTGTTTGCTTGTTAGGTCTTTAATCTGCGACGGACGTTAGCACGTTAGCGGTCGCGGTTTTAGTTAACGATTCCCGGCTGGTAAATGATGACGTCATGCAGCGTGATGCATTACAGAAATTTTCAAATGACCCCCAGCCATAAGACATTATCATGTCAAAATAATACTCATTCTTGACACCCATGTAGTTAAAAGATTGATTGCAGAGACTGAATTCTGAGAAAGTGTGCTTAGGCTTATCAGATGACTATTTTATAGGGGTTCACAAGTCTGGAGCTTATTCCCAAGCCAGAATTTTGATTAGGGAAGGACAAGTGTATTATTGCTATGCCCTATTATTGTAGTAAATGAAATTGTTATGCTGTTATAATAGACAACTTGTGTGACTTACGTGATACTTTGCACGCACTGTGTAAGTAGCAGGATTATAAATATAACCTCTCGCATGTTCTGAATCTTTCAATGCTTTCTTTACAGTGAGGTACTATTATTCTACTGACAGCTGGGAACCCCTCACAAAGCTCACTAAGTGGTAATGACACATCTCTGTCATTACACCTCCTAAATGTGTTCTGCTGTCAACATTTTTGTGCTATACATGGTGAAATACATATTCATTCTTAAAATTCACCCTTATGTCCACCAAATTATTTCATTGTTTTGGTCTTTCCTTTAGTATTTTATAGTTCTTTTTGTTTCATTTCTTTTGCATTACACACACATGCACATATATGTGTGGTTTAATCAAAAAGTTTTGTTGCAATTCTTGAATTTCCTGCGCTACAAGTGTCCAATAAAACAATTCTTTTATATGATGTTGGTATACACCTTACTGCCAGTCATCTAAAATTTTACCTCTATTGGATGCGTAGACTTGACAGCTAATTGGTTAAGTTCTATTGAGGGGGGGATTAAGTGACTTTTTTTGACATTCTACAGTGCAAGATTGAAGAACAGTGATTAAATTTTGTGTAAAGAATGAGACAAATTTCCTTATGGTGGTGAGGGTGTTGTAGAAAGGTTCTGGTAAGCCTGTTGTACATGAACAAGCAGTTTACAAAAGGTACAAAAGCTTCAAAGACTGTTGTGTATGACTTGAAAATTATGACAGTCAGATGAAGACTGTGGTTTTGTGTTCCACGAAGTTTCGCCACTAGGTGGAGCAGTAAGTAAAGAGTACTTTGCAATCACTTTATACTACTTGTGTGGAGGTATTCTTAGAAAACGGCCAGATTTACAGAAGGATAATTTATGGAAATTGTATTGTACCCTGATAATGCACCAGGAAGCATACCATTAATTGTTACAGGAAATGTTATTGTTATTGTTACATAGCAGCACAGATATGTTCCAATATGACATTGTGCCCGTTTATTTTTTCAGTAACGAAAAAAAGCACTAACAAAAGTCGGTGTTTCATGACTGGCAACCTCAAGGCAATACCAAAAAGTGCATTTGAGAAATGTTTTGAAGACTGAAAAAAATGTTGGCACAATGGTGTTATATCCAACTGAGACAACTTTGAAGAGGGCAATAAAAATGTAAATGATCAAGACATAAGTTTCCAAATAAACAAATGTTGCACAAAGTTTTTGATCAAAACTCATACAGTTTCAAACTTAATCCCTACTCTTCCCTGTTTAGGGATTGGTCATCCTCATTGTTCATTCTTGTTTGTCAGGTTCATCCTTTCTTCTTCCTCCTTGATGGCATCCCATGGTATCCACACTGCTCTTGATAATTATCCATCATCCACAGTATATCAGATGTGCCTATACCATATTATTTGATGCACTCAGTACTGTGTATTGTAATTTTCCTGTGTTATATTATTTCTAATAGTAATATTGAATACACTATTTCCAAACAAAACTCGGGTCTTTTTTTATATAACCCTGCATTCGTTAAGTTTAGTAATTTATTCATCTTTCATGTACTGTGTATACTCTACACACTTTCTATGGTAGGAAGATTATCAATTATTCTAAGTGAGTTACCTCCAATATACAAAACATCTGTTGATGATACACATGATACAGTTAGTTCAACACTACCATGTACACTTTGATACACATGATACAATTAGTTCAACATTACCACTTACACTTAAACATAATATAATTAATATACATTATTCAGTAACTATTGAGGTGGCCAGTACGCATGAATATCGGTCCAAATGTGTTGAAACAAATCATTGTCTTTGTGGCGATACCTCCACATGAAGTCACAAAGGTACGACTCTAGTTGATTCCGGCTAGTTCCGCATTCACGCTTGTTGCAAAGTTTCATGGCCACCCATAAGGACTCGATCATCTGTGTGAGTGCCTCACTTACAAGTTCCACAAAATTCTGACTGTGATTAACTATCAAATGGAGGGTATTCATTCCTGGCAAGTTTGGTATTCTATCGTATGTTCTCCACAAGTAAGAAATAATGGTTGTGGCAGGCCTTATACAGGCTCTAATTGTGTCAAGCAGGGTTTCAACGGTTCTTTATCTTCATGGCAGGTACCAGCAAACATGCACTGTTGTGGATATACACGGCCAATTTGCATGCTATGTATCATGTAAAATATCACTTACTCATCTGTTAGGTTTTTCTAAAAACTACTCAACGTGAGGTAGAGTAACAATAACGCACTGAGTATGCCAGTTGTTATGTAGTCAGTTTCGTGAAAGATGAACTTTGGTGAATAGTTTGCGGGTTATATCGAAAAAGACCCTAAACCTCTTCAAGGTGTCCATCTCTATCACTTCTGTTCTCCTTCTTGTCAACTTGGTCAACCGTCAAGCTTTCACCCAATATACACCTATACTTTTTACTGTGGTATCATTTATTCTCTATTTTAAATATATTGTTACAACAGTCACATGAATAGTCATGTTGTATGGTGGGAACAGAATAATCAACACCAGATAAGTTGCTAATTACAACTTGCAGTTATAATTGCAGTTAAAGATAAATAAACAACAATAAACTATAATTGTTTATTCAGTATGTTAACAGCCAGTTTAGTCAGTGTGACTATGTTAACAGTATCAGAGTAAGTAATACACAGTAATCACTTTACTCTAACATGGAAGTCATAGTAATAATCACTCCAAAACGCACTGTAATATCACAGGTCCCAAACTCAACTGTTAGCTTCACAAAGCAGCACTTTTATAAGTCGTGCGTGGTGTAATGACCTAAATTCCAGTAGAATAATAGACAAACATCTGGAATGCATGTCAGGGACATAATTACAACACATGTGAAGTGTCACATACACTTGTTATGTATCACCTCAGCATAGCAATATTTTTATTCTCCTTATAGCAGTTCTTCCCTGTTTTATTATATTTCAAATGACTTTCATACATCTACCATCTTCATTAATACTGTCACCAAGACATTTATACTCCTGACAGCCTAATATCTGTTCCCAGTTCTTGAGCTCTAATATATTAGTTGGGTCTCTAACATACAGGTATTTTGTTTTCTTAGCATTAGTTGTCATGCTCCATTTCTCATATCCCTTGTATTTTTCTTGGTCATATATGCTCTCTTATCCTGTGCCACTAGTACTTGATTATCAGCAGATTGCAAGCTACATACATATTTATCATAATTTTCAGTTGCTATTCAAGTATCATTCTTCGCTATTACATATTGTAACGTGTTATTTCACCAAACATAAAAAATAATAACAGTACTAACTAAAAGATAATTTACTGACTGTTACAAACTATGGCTGACAATGACCAAAATACCAAGAAGTTAAAGATCCCATGACAAAAGATGTAAATAGTAATTTATAGATAGGAACATAATATATAAGTATGTACAACTAGTATGTAAGAAATCCGATATTGTGAAAACCTATTTAACTATGAGGAGGTCTGCGCACCTCAGACCGTTATTTTATATATCAAGAAAACAAAAAAACTATAGAAAGTGAATTATTTAAGTGTTACAAATATAATCATGTCAAACTGTAATTCTAAAAGTTATATTGTGTGACAGTGTTAAGAAGGGAAAATAGCAGTGAAATACATTAAAAAGAAAGAATCATGTATGAAGAGAGTGATTAAGTATAATTAAAATATGAACGTTGAAGAAATATATAATCTATATGAAACAGGTATATAACACATATAATGAAACAAGACAAAGTAACTAATTGAAAAGGACAAAATTTTACATTAAAAACTTATAATAAATAGTGTAAGGAAGAAAAAATAAAGTTCAACCGAATATTATTAATTAGAAATGGTAAACTGAAACTGTGACCCATAAAATAGCCAAGGCCTTAATTAAAGAAATTAGTGTTTTGAGTAGAAGAAGGGGATTGTTGAAAATTTCTAATTGTAAGGCAGAACGTGTAAAAATTACTGCTGATTTGGATACAAATTGAAGATCAATAAAATATGAGAGGACCAGGAAAAACAACACAAAACCTAGAAGAATGATGTTTTAATCAAGAGACCAAAAAACCAGATGTCCAGGAATAAAGAATCAACCAATAAATCCGTTAAGAAAACTGCTGGATTGGTGAGATCACTCCAAGACTAAATCAAATATTCAAACAAACATTACGACAGTAACGATTGAATTACAATAAAAAGCAATATAAAAACATTATAATTGTGAATTATTTTTGTACACGAGAATACAATAGTCATTATTAATAAGAGTTTTTGTTATAGTTTCTAGTATGTTTAAAAGAACCCACAAACATTCAACAGACACACACAACACCATATTACCAAGTCTCATGCATAAATATTATATTGTCTGTTCTATGTATAAATTGTACCAGACTTTACGATACTTGTATGATAACCCTGAGATTCAGATAAATAATTCTCTATTTAAAAATCAAACACAGGTTTTTTTATTCAGTTACAAATCAACTTCAGAGATAATAATTATTTGATATTACAATATTTACCAACTAATTTTCTCTGAATTAATATGTATGTTAACATTCATGAAAAGTCTACCATATAATCAATTTTCATAAGTAAGTTGCCCCACCATATATTTAAAAAGTAACTGATGTGACCATAGAATGATGTCTATAAAGTGCTAAGGTATGTATGTAGTAAGTGATTTTGGATGGAGAGATATTGAAACTAATAGTTGACTGCAAGAGTCATATAGTGTATTGTAAGTGTAGCATTTCCTTGTTGCTAAATAAGTCTTTCATACCAGGCTGGAATTTTTAGGCATCAGTTTAATAGAGGGTTATTTTTTGAACGGGTGATAAATTTGAAGTTAAAAATCACTAAACCATGACCACAGTGTAGTGGAGAAGTAACATTCAACTTATAGCAATTGATCAAAGAAATTCTGTTGTGCCTGTCGTAGTTTAAATTGTTTGTGTGTTTTCAGTGTCTGGGATCAACTGAAGCGCCGATCAAGTTGCCAGGTGTTAACAACAACGTCTGGCAATAACACTACTTCCTGTAAGAAAGTTGGTGGAAGCCGTGAATTGAGTCATCCAGCATTTACAGCAATACGTGTACAACAGGTTGGTAAAGGGTCTCAAGAAAATGTCTTTAGAATAAATGTAGTTCATATATATTTTTTTTTAGGCAATTAATTATGGCTGGCGCCGCCTCACATCCTAGCTTCCACTGGCGCCGGTATAAACAGTCCTGTTCTGTAAGTCCTCTTGCATTCATTGCATCTTTGACATCCATTTTCCATTAATGTTTAGGTCTTCCTTTTTTTCTTCTAGAGGGTGGAGTCCATTCCCATACCTTCCTTGGTCATCTCTCGCCCGACATTCTTTTTAGGCATCCAAACCAATTCAGTCACTTCTGTTGTTTCTATAATGTCAAGGTCGATTCCCATCGCTTGTCTTATCTCTACATTTCTTACTCTATCTAGTCTTGTTAGTCTACAGCACCTCCACCAGTAATCCATCTCCATAGCTCTTACTATGGATTTATTTCTTTTATTAATTTCCCACAGTTCTGCTCCATATAGGCCTATACTTTCGACTATAGTTTTATATATTCTGATTTTTTTTTTTTTTTTGTTATTCGTGGACTCCAAACCAGACTGTTTAATTGTTTTGTTGCTGTCTTAGCTTGTCCTATTCTTACTTTTATTTCTTGGTTGCTGTCACCATCTGATGTCCAATGTCATTGTTACACCCAGATACTTGAAGTTTTTAATATTTTTTATCACTTTTGTTCCTAGTTTTAGGTCTTGACCTTCACTGCTTACTATAAGGTACTCAGTTTTTGAGGTATTTATAATGTAATGTAGCATATAATTTTATAAATATGTGTACATGTATATGTTCTTTAAATTTTAAATGTAATACAAGGTCTGCAACTATTAAAAGATTAAAGAAACTATTTTGTTTCTCATTAAATTATAATCTTATAAGTATTTAAATTATAAATTTATAAGTAATTATGACCTCATTTTTTCATTTTAATAAAAAATGTATTTTATAAGTAAATTTGATTTATATTGATTTATTTTAGTGTTCAGAATTTACAGTAGATCATAATTAGCAGATATTACAATCATGTAGAAAAAAAAGTAGATTTTATTCAATCACAGGTATTTGAATTTGATAAATGATTGGAGTGGTCAGAACTGTGCAAACATGCCTTAGGTCAGATATTCCATTTTCTTGTTTTTGTTAAAAAAAAACATCAGATATTCTATTATTTATTCCAGTCGTATGAAAAATATATACATTTTGAGCGATGGTACTACATGGACAGGACTTACAAATTGAATTAGTTTTGTAGATTGAGCCAATGAAACAGTCAATAATAAAAATTGTATACTGTTACGATGGTCTGCTGATTGTCGTATGGTACAGTGTAAAAGAAAATACAAGACACCACTGTTACGATGGTCTAGTGATCGTTGTATGGTACAGTGGAAAAAAAATACAAGACACTAATTATGTCACTAATCACCAGCTTTAATTATCACAATTAAACAGTTTGACAAGATAGTGTCTTACAACAAATCAAGTAGAAATTGTTTACATGCTATAAAAATGTCCACTAATAGAGTATCGCACAATTATAAAACACATAATACTTCGCCACAATACTTCAAACCGCACTGTGTAAATCATCACTTAAATGCACAGAGTAATCGCCCAACAACAACTCTGAATTATAATACTACGAACCGCATTACAATAAATCGCAACTCAAACTGACTGAGCATCGCTGAGTACTTGTATTTATACCCTGCCAAAAATCCAGAACATTCCACATACTACGCATTAGTTCTACACTACGATGTAATTGATTGTGGCCTTGACACAGTCCGCGTGGCTGGCGGCGTCTAGAAAAGTCTCGCGAATGCATGTTGAAAACATGTACGCACACAACATTATAGTCGGATTCTTCTGGAACATTCGAGAAACACGTAGATTGTTCTGTATGTCATAACAGTACTTTTTTATTTAGTCTTTCTATTAAAAAAGAATGTGTGCCCTAAATTGGAACCAAATATTGTGATGACTAGCACTTAACTAGTGGTCAAAACTATTGATTCGTGAACACTGGTTCCTGGAAGTAGCTGCTACTTTAATTCACACATTCTTCAAGTTGAGATTTTGTTTTCAAATGTACATAGTTCTTTGTGAATTTCAAACGTTTCAATACAAAACCAGTTACACAAAAATTCTGAGCCCAAATGTTACCATATCAGTGTGATGAATACTGAAGTCCCATAAAAACAGCAGTTTGTGACTTGTGAGCCTGAATTGGATTTTTGTAAAACATTTTATTGCCAGACACAATTGCTTATCTATCCTACATGCCATCTGACTCAGTGTATGGTTGAAAGAATCTGTTGTCACCAAATGTTACCAAGCAAACTCAAGTGTTACAAGAAAATGTAATATGTATAATCTCCTGTCTAATTGGCTTATATTGTACTTGTAACTTAATTTGCATAAGGCAGTGATGCGGCGAGAAGTGTTTGGGAGGGAAGATAAACCCTCCCCAGAGGCGTTAAGAAAAAAAGTAAATATCAAAAATAAAAATATGCCAGTAGAGATGTACTCTTATAAGCGAAATTAATAAATTAGACTAATTGTTTATGTGTGTATGAACATTTTCAACTGTAGTATGCTGTAGCCATCTTGTTAGTACAACATTGTTTCATGTAGACATTAATTTGTCTGGTAGTTGACGGATAGTTTCAATTTTTGAGGTCACATCTTTATAGTAAGTAGGAAAAGATAATTCTTGAATGTTTATTCAGCCAGTAGTGTATCCAATCGGTTTACATACTATCATATTATTGTACGTATTTATATTGGAATAATATATTTCACAGCAACTTAAAAATTTCTTTATTTCCTTTGCTATTTGATTCCTATACAGATATTTCTATTGTTGTATGTGGATTGTTGATGTGTATTTATTATTTTTTTTTGAATTTTTGAATACAGTCCTTTATTGCTATTTTGAAAGAAAATTAACAATTACAATCTTAATGTGTCTGTTATAATGTGTTCCACCTTTCCACCTTATTATTGAATTCTAACTTCAACAAAATTTTCAACCACCTACGTATTTTCGCACCTTATGGTAGATTTTGAGGCATTTTTGGAAGACCTATAATGCCATTACATGAAAATCTGTTTTTCATTTCTGTGGCAAAATGAGTAGACCGATTTAATTCCATTTATTGCAAATATTTGTAACACACCCTCACTAAGAAAACGTTTTAAAAAATGTATACAAAACATTTAATGGTACCAAAGACTGCAGAAGATGGAAGAAGGAGAATTTGTGGCAGTTTTTATTATTGTGGCAGAGAATGTGTGGGAATATTATTTATTGTAATGAAAAGTTGTCATCTTTGTTATTGTCATCTTTATTAAATAAATGTTAAATACTTATATCTATTAATATAACTCCTAATAAATGAATAAATATATATATATATATATGTCAGCCTATATAGAATATAATATGTAATAAAATATGTCCTTAATACAATATAAATGTAACCCTTTCTTTTAACTTCTGTGGTGAAAGGGAAAAATTATTTTTCAGTGAGCATATTGAACCTTAAAGAAATAATGAAAATAAAGAGAGTGTGTGTGTGTGTGTGTGTGTGTGTGTGTGTGTGTGTGTGTGTGTGTGTGTGTGTGTGTGTGTGTGTGTACGCACGCACGCATGCCACATATAAGCTCATCTTATGAATTTGAAACATATTTTCTCTTCTGATACATGACTTGTCCATGATAAAAATATTTAAACTATAGCAGAATATCAATTTAAAAAATTTAAACAATATTTCATGTAATCTACAATATTCTTCCAATTGTTTATGATAGTGACCAGATTGAGTGATGATAAATTGAAAAAGATTGTTAAAATTATCGTTGGCCAGGCTGTAAGGCCATGGTCGACTGTTGTTAGTGATAAACGTTTCGGCCCCCACCATCGGAGGCCATCATCAGTGTCGCAGTAGTTTTGGCAGATATTCACCCACTGGGGTGAATACTGACTGAGGTAGACAATGGAGATGGCCTCTGATGTTGGAACCGAAACGTTTGTCACTAACAACAGTTGACCACAGCCTAACAGCCCAGGTTTGCATAATTTTAATAATGTTGACACCGGGTGTGAAAGCTTGAAAACGATTAATATGAGAAACTTATAATTGTAGTGTCAAGTTATGGATAATCAGGGTGGAGTGTCAAGCTGTATTCAGACTGTGATCACGCTCAGCAAGCTAGTGACACCACACGCCATTCAGCAATGTCTTCAATTCCTGTATACTGGAAATCTGGACAACCGGTATTCTCAGCTACAAGTACAGGTACCTGATACACAGATCTGTGTCTACATAATAATAAATGCTGCTTATTTCAAGTAACCAAAGCAATATCCTAAATAGAAGAATGGGTGGGAACTGACAGCATGTTTTATAGTAATACCTAAAGAGCGCTGCATAGTAATTATTTGTATTTTTAAGAAATTCAATAGTGAAAGTGTTTAATAAACATATTGACTTATTGGTTACAACACTATAATCATAATGGAGAGGTATCCATTTGTTTTTATCATTCAATTCCCACTGTGGACAAGAAACTCTTGGGTTTGTCTACTCACTTCTCCCTCACAAAGAAATACCAAACTAGCAAATGGTACTTTTAGCCTAGTTTTAGTATAGGGTGTGTGGTAGTCTTAGCTTAGCAAAAGTGTATCATTTAGTAAACTGTAGGTCGCAATTCCTGTGACTTGATACATAGCAGGTGTGTGTAGAAGTTGACAAACCATTGGTGTCATGAAACACAGAGAAATAGAAGTCTCTGGATACCATGAAGTATGGAAATTAGAATTGATAAAGTCGACCGTTATGCTTATGCAGGCATTTGCTTACATTAAAAAATTACAGATAAAGTTGGTATGTCTTCATTCAGCCCTTTAAAGTTGCATAAAAAGTGTGTGTGTGTGTGTCCGTGTGTGTGTGTGTGTGTGTGTGTGTGTGTGTGTGTGTGTCCAAGCATGCGCGTACATCTTCATATCTGTCATCTTGCCTAAAATGTACGTGCAGAAAAGGTAATCATAACTGATGTGATGTTTCTTCTCATAACTGACACACCAGACTAGCGTTCTTACTTTAAAAATAAATGGGCTATATCTATGACTGTCATTAGACCCTCAGACTTAAAGAATCTGGTCTTCTCTTCTCTGAACTGATAAATGTACAGCATTCTCATGAAGATACAACTATTTCTTTCTAAATTTACAGAAACTTGAGCATTTGTCAATTGGAAAATTTTGCATTGTCATAAATTCTGTTTTGATACTGAGGAATAGTCTTTCTATATGTCTTTTTGTACGTTAAATTATTTTAACATTAACATATTAACATCTGAGTTTAGTATTACAGCTAAAAAAAAAAACAGGTATTACTTTCCAGAAAGTTTTCATTAGACACAAACATATTGTTACAACTTTGTCCTACTTTTATTTATTAGCAAAACTAATGTTTTATTAACCATTTTTCCTAATAGTTTTATTACACTGCTGTTGTTTCTAGGGATTGTTTATACTAATGATGAACATAAAGTTAAAGCTATTGTTCATCTTATAATACTTAGTTTTATATGTTACAGGAGGTAAGCCTATTAAAGACAGTTTATTAGCTGCCTAATTTAAAATAAACTGAATCAGATATTACAAGTTTGTGTATACAATACATTATGATCTAAAATACGTAACCACTAAACTTACTACTACGCGTATTAATATCGTATGTCGTAATTGAGCTATTAGTACACCAGTTGATGGTTTTACAACACGGCAAAATACAAAATTGATTTGTTGACACTTATTGTACTTGAAGTAAAATTCTGTGATAATAATCAGTTTGTAGCATTAATATAAGTGTGGTAAGTACCATTAATTTACAAGTCGATACAATTAATATTAAATACTTTGTAATTTGAATGTTATTTTTAGTGTGTTATAAATTTATGACTTTAATTTGTTGTGAATGAAAGGAGAAGGTTAAGTTTAGGTATATTTTTGACTTTAATATTGCAAAAGAAGTTTGTTCTGCAAATGTCAAATTATTATATGTAATGTACACTCCACAGACACTGGAGGTATCTGGTGCATCTCAGGCAGAAGCACTTTTTACAGTCTGTCTCTGTAGTCTGTGAAATGTGCATTAGACAAAATAATTGTATACTGGCAGAAGAAATTAATTGTTTTTGTGCTAATTCTAATATAACTCCTATAGTCTTTAGAATAATATTACAATTTAACAGCATATGTGTACGTGTACAGTTACTTTTTTTTATGTAAGTAAAATTAATTTTCTTTTTTGTTGTTTTAATACCTAATTTGTAACAACGGTAAAAATATTTCAAGTAAAGTTATTTTCATTTGGAAAATATCCTTTATTTTATTTCTTCATGCATATATTGTGTTTATATTTTGAATATAAAATACATTTAATGAAGTATTTTGTTTTCTGTGTAAAATTAATTTTTTGAGTGTTTTGCCTATCTTTGATTGTATGGTAATCTGGACATTATTTTAAAAATATGTGTTTGTTATAGTATAATAAGGAGAATATTAATTTATTAGGTAGGCTAAATCACGTAGGAAACGTGTACAAATGTAGTCAAAATTTATACTCTGAACATACATAATGATAATATTGATTTCATAATATCACTTAATTCTTTAGTTTACGTGAAGTAAGCTGTGGTTGAGTTTATTAAAACAGGCTATTTTTGGTCACTATATATACAGGCAATCACTTTCTGCTACAGTCCGTTTCTTGATGTATATAATACTTTAATTATGAATGATATCCGGGCTGTTTGGCCGTGGTCCCTGGTTAAAAACAAAACCAAACGTTTCGGCAGCTCCACTGGCTGCCATCATCAGTGGAATAAAATTTCTGCACTTTGGGTGTCTACGTGCAGGCCCACAGTACTGTGGTATAGACTAAAGCTGTCCTGCCATGCTACCTGTACATATATATGGCAGGACAGCTTTAGTCTATACCACAGTACTGTGGGCCTGCACGTAGACACCCAAAGTGCAGAAATTTTATTCCACTGATGATGGCAGCCAGTGGAGCTGCTGAAACGTTTGGTTTTGTTTTTAACCAGGGACCACGGCCAAACAGCCCGGATATCATTCATAATTCAAATGACACCGGCTGTGAAAGCCTAAGGAATAATTTATAATACTTTAATATTTATAACTAAATTTACCTCAAGATATACTTTTTTCCTATTAGGAACATGTTTCGAGAGTTCCTGTACTCTCATCTTCAGCCTTCGCCATCTTGTTTCTGGTGAAGTATTTGTGTGTTGGCTTCTGGATGTTATTAAGGTAGTTTGTTGGTCTTTGGTCTTTTAAAGTTGCATTATTGTGTGTGGTTGTGGTATCTGTTTTTGTATTTTGTGTATTTTCGATGTTGAGTGCTTTGAATATTGTGTCATGTTTTGTATTGATTTGTATTTGTTCTGGTATTAGTTTGTTTTGTGTTTTATGTTATATAGGACAAGATTGCAATAAATGTTATATAGGACAAACAAAAAAACAGCTGAAAAAACGTTATTTTGAACACCTAAATGCATACAAAAAACCAAATATATATAAATCCAATTTAGCCACACATGCAATAAACACAGGACATGAATTCCCAGACATAACCAATGTAACACTAATAAAACATATACCACACAAAGGCACCATAATGAACATTTGGGAAAATTTACAGATTTACAAACATAAAACACAAAACAAACTAATACCAGAACAAATACAAATCAATACAAAACATGACACAATATTCAAAGCACTCAACATCGAAAAAGACCAACAAACTACCTTAATAACATCCAGAAGCCAACTTCACCAGAAACAAGATGGCGAAGGCTGAAGATGAGAGTACAGGAACTCTCAAAACATGTTCCTAATAGGAAAAAAGTATATCTTGAGGTAAATTTAGTTATAAATATTAAAGTAATATATATATATATATATATATATATGTTAATGTGAAGTTTTTAAATATTGTTTTAAGTAGAACAACAGTATATTATATGTGTAGCTTACAGAGAGGGTAGTAAGCATATCAACCCTATTAAAGTTGGAGTAAGTATATTTATCGAGTTCTAGTATATATGTTTTCTAGTGAGGCAGAAATAAATAGAAAATATATTTTAATAACAGTCATATGAGGTGTGTTTACAAAAAGACCAAACTTTTTGACTAACACATCAACTTGCACAAACAATGCACCTAGCAATAGTTTTTGATAACAGACTGCCATTTACTCCATTCTGCATTCTGCTATAAGCATTAGTCTTTTTGCTATATCAGATCGAGTGTTAGCATGTGCACACTGCCCGCTGGATTAGTGACAAAGTGATTAAGACCTCGAAGAACAACGTGTACACATGAAACTTTGTGGCAAAACTAGGTTACAACTTTACAGAGACATTCTGGTTGTTCAATTAACATACATGGAGGCCTGCATGAGCCGAACAATTATTTTAATCATTTTTACAGAGGGCAAGAAGGGTGCAGATCAAAGTGATGTTGAAGATCATGACAAGAGAGCTCGTGATGTGGTAATTGTAAATCATCATTTAACTGCTGAGACTTTCTGAGAGAATGCGCAGCCATATAAGATTATAAAATTAAATTTTGATAAAAAAACTAGAATGTATTGTATCACTGAAAAATTCTTACTGTGTTTTGTTAACTGATGATCAGAAAGAGACCCATTTTGAAATCTGTCAACAACTGCATACCAATACAAATGGTAATGACAACTTTGGAATGCAATGGAAATTGCTGTATAAAGATTTTACAAAGTTAGCAGCAATGTTTTATACGCACACGTTGTGTTAAGATCTTCATTCTCACTTCATTATAAATCCGGCGGACAGGGTGTGCTCATGCCCACTACAGTGTGTGTAGCTCGAAGACTTATGATCATGATGGGATGGAGAAAACGCCATTCTTGTGTCAAAGCCTGTCGCTACCAGGACTTAATTGTGCAGCTCGCTCTATGTGCAGGTTGACACGTTATACAAATAGTTCAGTCTTTTTTTGAACTCACCTCGTATATAAACAGAGTGCAGATAAAAATGAACTGATACAGTAATGATGTAGTAAATAAAATATACTGTACCATAAGCATGTGTGGGTAATGGCAGTGTATTTTGTTACAGAACGTACCCTTGGGATTGCTTCTGGTAATTATTTTATTAATTCACCCTGTAGGTCCTGTAGATATCTATTCATTCATTCAGTCATACATCCATCGTTTCAGACAGTCATTCATTCATGGGCTCATGCTGTAAGCAGTTGTACATTTCAAAATTTTATATGAATTATATGTATTGTATACATGGGTGCATTTTCAGATTAACAGTATTCAGTATTGGTAAATTTATTCCAGATTATCGTAAAATGAATCTACATGGAACTTGACCTTACACTTTACTGAAATAAAACTGCATTTCCTGTACTTTTGTTAACGGGCAGCATGTTTTTCTGAGGCACCACATCCAAATTGTTGTACAGCTTACTTGTAGTTATCCAACTTTGGGTTGTTTTAATATGGCATCTCCACCAATACTACTTCTATTATAGAAACTTTCTAACGCGTCTTGTTTCATTTAATTATAATGTCATAAATAAATTCCCTGTATCAAATTTTTAATGCATATAATACACTCAGAATTAATTAAAAGTATTTTCTACTTAAACAAATTGTTTCAAACTGTAGTTAAAATATTTTCTATATTACAAATATCACGTTGGGTTTATAAACCATTTCTCTCCTTCAACATGTAACTGAAGATAATTTTGGAAATTTAATTTACAAAATTTAAAAAATAGTTTGTCTTTCTGATACACTTGTACATATGTGATATGCATGCGTCACGCAGGATTTTATAGCTATATTTCAAAAACCCATTGTTATAATTACAGCTATTGCTGTAATTGCAACTGTTGTGTTTCAAAATACCTATATGTACAGAAATGTTAATAAACTCTTGAATTGTAAAAAAAGAAAGTTTTCCAGAAAACTATAGTGTTAGTGATAGCAGCACCAATGTTATTGTGTGCGTGGGTACTTAAACGAATGAGGTTCAACTTTTGCTAAACTTGTGTTGCTACCACTAATACTCACTTGCACTTCCATGAAGATGGTTACAACCCTGAAGATGGTTGTTTCCATCTGAAGATGAGCTGAGAGGCTTGGAAGCACTCATGGAAGTGTAAGTGAGTATTAGTGGTAGCAACGCAAGTTTAGCAAAAGTTAGACTTAACCACTAAATTGTATTTATCATTTGAATGAGGTTCAGGAAGAAATGTTTTTTTCTGACAAAGGTTAAAAGATTTCTTCTATATTGAAAAGAATATGAAAAAATATAGAAGAGGGTAGCTAAACATGTATAGCATATACAAGTTCTGTTTCTTCTGAAGTTATAGCTCTGTATACTTTTTTAACAGTAATAAACAATTGGTTATAGAAAGACATGTAGAGCTTTGATGATATGATGGTACAGCTCTACAATTGGAAATAATTATTCTTATGACTACTAACCGCATTTTTCTAAGTAAAATGTGTTTAGAAACAACATTGTGAGGAGAAGTAAACATTTGCTTCTTGTTAAACAATTTTGATATCGTCAACTATAGTGTCAACAGTCTTCTTCCATCTTCCACCATATGGTTTCGTTGAATAACTACAGTTCAGCTGTACTTCACTACACATTGTAGTACCATCCTCCATAGGGAATTTAATTATTTTCCCACGTTGATGAAATTCTTTTCAGTAATCTCTGTATGTATCTAATGATCACTGCATAATTACCCATAAATAAATTTCACAGACTCTAAATTCATCAAAGGGAGCTAATTAGTTTGCATAATATGTTAACAGTGTGATAATTTGATTCACACAAATGTAATTAACTCTTAAACTTGAATGATTAATAGTTTAGTTTAAAGAAAATACTAAAAAAATGCCAGTGAGCCCTCTTTGGTTTTCTCAGCTGTATTAAGTTAGTTATTGGCTACTGGTCTTGTGTCAGTTAAGCAAACCAATACTGTGCTCATAGGTAACATTCTTAATACCGTGCAATTAAAATGGTGCAAATAATGTTTTGTCATAATTACACACATAAAACATTACTATGAATCAATTATGAAGTTGTTTCTTAGCATTATGCTTCAGAAGAACATTTTTATACTGCTTATTGTATAACACAGTAATTTATATTATACAATAAAATACTTTGTAGGTTCATTTGAGTACAAGTGTATTTTTTTGAAACAGAAAATCAGCTGCTTTGTCAAGATTGCAATAAACATTTTATATTGGAATGTTTGTTGAAGTGTAGAAATTGTGTCTTTGTGAAAAAATAAAAAAATCCTCATGGGGCCCATCAGGAGAATTCGAACCAAAATTGAACATAGTGTTCAGTTTTGAAAATTTTAGACACCAGACAACTGGAAATTTTAGAAAATGGACCAACATTTTTTAAGAAATTGTAAAAATCTTGAAAATCTGTCCAGGGTATAAGACCAAAGAGAATTTTAACTCAAATCTGAATGTGGTGTTTAGTTTGAAAGTTTTTTAACTTTAAGGGCACTGTGGGCCAAAAAAAGGGAGGGAAATTGTGAAGAAATTTATAAGAGTCTACGTCAGGCATCAACTTAGGAGAAATGTTATTCAAAATATGAACTCGATACCTTTAATAATGTGACAGATTAATGTTTATCAAATGTGCTATGTCTGGAAACAAATTTACATATTGCTATCAGTTCTTTGTACTTATGAAAAGTATTAGATATAGGCCTTTAAGTATCATATATGGAAACATACATAATATTAAACGCTAGGACTAAATTATTTGTCATTTAGTTCAATTTATTGTTATAAATTTAACCAAAAAGTTATCATATCCCAAGAAGCTTCAAGACATACTTTTATCAAAGCCTTTTAACTTTCAGTTACTCAAATAGATTAGGCTGATGAAACTGCATAATCCAAGGGACATGAAAGAAAGACAACTACAGCCCCTTACAATACCATAAGGTGTTTTTTTGTGTGTACGTAATACTAATTAACTTTAATACTTACCATATAATTTGTAATCTCTTCATTTGTACATGAAGAGATTACATGATTTCATGAATATAAAAAAACATCAAAAATAAAAAAGTGTAACATTACATAATTAGTGCTTAATACTGATAGAAATAAAGAAATACCTATTATTATTATTTGTAAAATAATAATAATAAAAAAGTCAGTAGTTACCCCATTCCCCAAGTCAGAAATGAATGATTAAGTATCATACTATGAAACATTTGTACAATCTTTCCAACAAACAATAAAACACGTTAGCAATTAAAAACCAGTGTACTAAGTGTTACCATAGAAGTGCAGTGTGTACAAAGTGCAACATATTATGATATATTTAAATTTTTGAACAAAAAAAGATATCAATCACAAATAGTGAAGATACAGAACTATAGTAATAAACTATAAGTTTAGTAATAAGTTGTAGTTTTGTTTTGTTAGGCCACAAAGGCAATATCAGTGTAAGTAAAAGATTATTTTGTTTATGTTTGAAGGATCCAGGGTTATATAAGAAATTAATCACTGTTAGTTAGAATAAATTGTAAAGAGATGGTAGAAAATAAAATAGTGCCTAGGGCAGTAATACATTTACAGAAGTAAAAGTCAGAAATAAACTAAGTTAAAAACCACTAAATTATAAAATACAAGTATCTAAGTTTAAGTAATCATATGAAGAAAGGCATTGTATAAATGGGCATTGTATAAATTAAATGTAATTATAGTTAAAAATTATAAAGGAGTATTTTTCCTTAAAAAGGGAAGAACTAATGATATATTAATACTAGCCTATTTACTAAAACTGTACCTAGGTTAGCCAATAAAAACTCATCAATTTCTTGGTTACTAAGAGTAACAGAGTTAACAAGATGGGTAATTGTTAAATTGGATTTTCAAGAGTGAAGATGACAGAAATAATATCCAGCAAATTTTCAAAAATTAGTAACTACAATTTGAAATAATCACTAGTCTAAATTAATGAAACTATTCAGCACAAGAAACTACGTCTGACACATCCGTTGAACCATAATAATTGATGTGGGAATATCGAAGAACATTGAAAAATTATCCAACCATCAGATTGCTTGAAAAATTTGAACTATCGCTGTCGCGTTGGTGAGAACGCCTACCTTAATAAACTAAAAAATTACACATCACCAACAAGTAACGAACTTTAGAAACAGCACAACATCATTCAATTTATAAGAAAACTTAGTGTGAACATTTTAAACTTTCTTTATTTAACCAAAAACAGTAAACATGTGGTTTCGTTAGAAATCCACAGCAGCCATATTTCTGATTTTCCATCAGTGTAAATACTCATAGTCTGTGCTCTGGCATTTAAAAAACGAACTTATTGAATCAGACTTTAAGAAAAAATATTAATTATTGTAAAGTATGATACTATTAACTAAGCATTTCTGACTTTCTTATAGCTCAAAGAATCCCCAAATAACCCTGAGATACATA